>VCJK01001243.1:1046-13940 GCA_024139485.1 Backusella psychrophila | reverse complement strand
ATATATATATATATATATATACTTGCCATTTTCAGGCTTTAGGTCTCTATGAACAATATTATTCTATACAATATAAATGAGGTAATGTTAGATGTTTCATGGTATGATGGTTTGTACGTATATATAACTTACACTATGAATATACTCCACTGCTTCTACAATTTCCTTAAACCATCTACGAGCAGTCGGTTCTGGTAAGCCATTTGAGTGCTTGATTCTATCAAACAGTTCACCTCCCTGAATATAATCCATGACGATATAAATCATATCATCTTGTTCAATAAAAACATCGTAGACATTGACAATATTTTTATGCTTTAATCCTTTTGCAAATATTTCGCATATTAATTGCTCTCTTTGAATATGCTGATCTGACGATGATGATTTGAATGTCTTTTTATCAACCACTTTAACTGCATACTACAATATTCTTTTGTTTTTTAAGATCTAAAAAAAAAAGCGTTCATCATTGTGTTTGTTTAAAATCGGTACCTGTTTTCCATCTTTTCTACTTTCTGCCATGTAAACCTTTCCAAAATTGCCTTTTCCTAGTGTGTACAACACTTCATATTTCACATGAAAGGAGCAGGCCATCTTTTTATATATGAATATCAATCAATCGATCAATCAATCAAGCATTGGCTATTTGGAAGGTAAAATGTGTGTATGTGTGCGTGTTTATATACTCACTTTTGTTGAATGAAGAAGAAGAGGAAGAAGAGATGAATATTCGGAAACTTTTGCTTTTAATTAAATACAATTGTGTAGATATTTTTCAAATGCTCCTCTCCCCCTTTTTTTTTCCAAAACAAGCGAACAGCTGCAGTTCTTAATTTGGAATTTTGAAGAAAAAAATTTTTTTTTCATGAAAACGTCTCTTTTATCTCTCTTCAAACATAAAATGAAATTTCAAAGAAACAAATCAAGAAAGGGAGTTCAATCAGCATACCACTTAAATGACAATATTGAGCAACTATTTCAAGAGTCTTCGTTATTACAACAATACCACTACGACTCTACTTTTGATCAGGCGTAATGACTTTTTTATATTTTTATTTTTGGAAAGATAAAAACAAGCGTCTGAACTCTCATTAAAATATATATTAGTCCACGTTCAAAACGTTTATATCAAGAAGTCCTAAAAGAGCAGGAATTCTTACGCAATTGCAGAACTGTGTGGAAGAACAAACTGGCTAGTCTACAGGAAGATGCCCGACTTATTGAAAAGATGAAGCAATGTAGTAAAGGAAACCTAGCCAACGTGCCACCGCTGTTTGATAGAGATACTATATTCGCCAGTCCTGGAGAAAGCACTTCTCAGCAACAGGAAGCACCATCATCACCACCGTCCAATACATATAACCAAGAAGAGCCATCACCATCGTTAAATTCACCCGAAATAGAGATATCTGAAATGCTTGAAGATACACCTCAAGAAGAAGAAGAAGAAGAAGAAGAGGAAGAAGACAAAGAGGAACTAGCGTTGCCAGATATTGATTTATCGGTGCTGATTGAAGAGGTGGATGAGAATGACGATAATGCAGTGAGAAGAGCCTTGGATTTGATGCTCAAGCAGTTTGGTGATTCCCTATAGTGCTGATGTAAATAAGTAGTGTATTTATGCTCTTAAACACTACATCTATATTTAATTTTAATTGTATAATACTCTACTGTTATTCATGTGTATATATGTGTATATAATATAATCTATTTCCCCATATCTTTTTTTTATGAATAAATAAAAGTTATTCCATCCTTTTATATCTGATGACATATAATTTATACCACCACATGACTTACTATAATCCTATTCATAAAAGCATGTTTATATATTTGTATTTCATAGAACAAGATATATATCATAGATCCAGTGAAATTTCCGCTTCACATTATTCACCATGTAAACCTGGAAGTGGAAATACACAGGCTCTTTTTAATTCTCCATATATGATTGTCCCTCTGTTATAGAGTCACCAAGTTTTGTAGTACTCTCAGCTCATGGAATGAACAAGAGTTTCAGGTGTATTCAAATCAAATGAATTACCATTCTTGGAAATTAAGCAAGTCACACCATTTGAATATCAACAAAATAAAAACAGTCGAGAACCTTTAGTACATAAACACGGTCTTTCTAAAGATGGCGGATGAGTGGACATTACTGGAAAACCTTTTATTAGTTCAAGCAGTGTATAAATATGGGGAAGACAGCTGGCTCGAAATAGCAACTAAATTAGCACGTCATTCTTTATTAAAACGCAATGCAAACTTCTTTAACCAGCAGGTAAACCCCTCCCCAACATTTTGATGTGTGAATTTATATATAAAAGAAACAATGAGCGTGTTTTTTACTGATATTGTCTTTTACTAAACAGAGTTGTTCAGTTCAATATGGCTGGTTACTACAAAATGTAGACATTGAAATGTAGGTAAAAAGTTTTGTATGTGTATTTTTTTGTTTGTTATTATCCTGTTTTATCTATTTTGTTTACTAAAAGATATTGACTTTTAGAAGCCAAGATACACCAGTCGTGGTACGAATAGCAGAGAAACTGTATATGCAAAGGGTCAATGAAATAACACAGGCGATAACGAGAGACGAAAATGATTTTCAGCAGCTTGTAAACGAAATTGATTCTATTCGATCTGGTGACTGGGATGAAAAGTTAACAACAACAAACTCAAGTAATGATAGTAACAGCATATACCCGTCCAACGCTCAAGTCGATGATTGCTTAATGAAAGAATATATAAAACAAGATGACATGGATACAGAGCAAAGCCAAACAACGCAGAATGAACAAGAAACAGAGTCATGTAAAATAGAGGAACCAATATCGAACAATATGCACATTGCTGGCCAAAATGACCTAATCAAAGATCATGATACAAGCAACCATTTGGATGAAGCAATCGAAAATAATATGCAACAGTCTGATGTGATACATACACCTCAACAAGACGAGCAGGCACCGCAGTCGGAGCCTACATTGGATAATGAGGATAACGAAAGCCAAGTGGAGTTGGGTACACCAATACCTGAACAAGTAGAAGCACCTTTTGAACCAAAAGACGTTGATACATCAAATAATGAAGACCAATCACAAACACATGTACAGAAGCAAAACCATCCAACACCTATATCAGAGTCAAACGAGAATAACAGTACTGTCGATGTTCCCATGCCAACCATTCAAGACGATACTCTATCAGAAAAAGAAATACAGCCATTACTCGCCCAGAATGACACTGAGAAAAGTACGCCACCTGGCCAGGAACCACTCGAGCCAATGTTGGAAGCACAAGGTGAACCAAATGGTGTACAAACAAGCTTACAAACAGAAGATGGGATGAAAGCCAACGTCGTTTTCGACATGGTAATGGATTTAACATCTGAACCTAACAATTCGGATGATAAAACAGAGCCCTCTATTATTATTAATGATCCTCAAACAGAACCAGAAGAGAATCAACCTGCTGAACTAGACACCCATTCAAATCCTGATATAACAGTCGAAAACGTAAGCAATGATTCAAAAGAGGAAATGAAAGAAACAACAACAGAGGCGGAAGACGATACAGCTTCAGAAACGGTAGTAGAGACGATGGATGAATCAGAACAACCCAGTTTACCTGAGCCTGAACAAGAACAAGAACAAGAACATCTGAATGAAGCAATACCAGAAATGACAAAAGAAACATCGCCGGGTGTTGTAGCAGAGGATGAACCAGTGACAAAGACGGATCTAGCCTCTGAACCTGCAGAAGATGAGCCAGTGACAAAGATGGATCTAGCCTCTGAGCCGGTGGAAGATGGGCCAGCAACAATGACGGATTTAACCTCTGAACCGGTAGACGATGGGCTAGCGACAAAAACGGATTTAACCTCTGAGCCTGCAGAAGATGAACCAGTGGAAAAGGCGGAACTAGTATCTGAACCTGCAGAAGATGAACCAGTGACAAATATGGATCTAGCCTCTGAACTGGTGGAAGATGAACCAGTGACAAAGATGGATCTAGCCTCTGAACTGGTGGAAGATGGGCCAGCAACAATGACGGATTTAACCTCTGAGCCTGCAGAAGATGAACCAGTGAAAAAGGCGGAACTAGTATCTGAACCTGCAGAAGATGAACCAGTGACAAAGACAGATTTAACCTCTGAATTTGCAAAGGATCACCAACAAGATACTCTAAGCAACTCTGCCCCAGAAGAAGTAATAAAAGTAGCAGATCCAATCAACAAGTCTGCAAACGATTTGGAGGCAATCAAGGAAACCGAGGTTGAGGTGACAGAAGGATTAGAACCAAGTGTTGCAGATGAATTAAAGTCGAATACCATAAAAGAAGCAAAGCCGGAAGAACCACCTGTGACGGAACATGGAGAGCCAAATGTGACAGAAGCACCAATCGTACAAGTAACAGAACCAGACAAAACGCAACCTGAAGTGATGGGAGAGGCTGCACCTGAAATGACAGAAAATGCGGAAACTACAGAAGAGACGGTACCAGAAATCACAAAAGAGACAATTCCAGAAACCCCAGAAAAAGATGATATTGCAGAAACAGAAGAGACGGTGCCAGAAACCATAGAAAAGGATGATATTGCAGATAAGCCAGAACCTGAAAACTCAGAATTAGAGGTGACAGAAAACAAGGAACCTGAGTCTACAGGAGAGCCAGAAGCAGAGGCTGCCATAGATACTGTATTGGAAGTGGATAAAGAAGCAGAGGTTGCCATGGATACTGTACCAGAAGTGGATAAAGAACTAGAACCAGTGGTGACAGAAGCAGAGGTTGCCATGGATCCTGTACCAGAGGTGGATAAAGAACTAGAACCAGTGGTGACAGAAGCAGAGGTTGCCGTGGATGCTGTATCAGAAGTGAATAAAGAACCAGAGCCAGTGGTTACAGAGGTTCCAAAAGAGACAGTGCCTGAAAACATAAAAGAAAATCAACAATCAGAGACTTGTAAAGAATCTGAAATAGACATTGAAGGGGATACTACCAATGATGTCATCCCAGAAACTGCAGAAGAGCCCGATATCACTATAGTTGAGGATGCTGCTCCAATCACAGAACCCAAAGAGGAAAAGAAAGCTGTACAAGATATACCAGAACCCATCATTATTGATGATGACCCAGACGACACGGCACAAGAGGCAAATGTCCATCCAAAACGTCCCATCGATGCCATTGATATAAAAGAAGAGCCTACCCATAAACGCTCACGCTTGGAATCCGAGTCACCTGCGATGAGCAGCTCCCCACACCCCGACGATGACTCTGCCGTAAGCACACCTGCCAGACACAGCAAGGACGATATTCGACAAAAGACATGGCAAAAGACCATCATTTTACTATGGCAGGAGATTGCCAACCATAAAAATGGAACCATGTTTATGAACCCTATCAAAAAATCAAATGCACCCCTTTATTACCGAGTGGTGAAACAGCCTTTGGATCTCAAATCGATTAAAAACAGAGTGCGGGATGGGGTAAAGTGATTGTGTTGTAGAACTGAATTCAATATTAAACCTTTATCAATTAGATTATAAAAACAACAGCTGAATTTGAACGAGACATTATACTGATGCTTACCAATTCACTCATGTATAATAAGGAAGGTACCGAAATTTACCAAATGGCATTTGAAATGCTTCAAGATGTACAGGAACAAATACGATTATTTAAATCTGCAGATGTGGAAGCAGACTAGCTTTTTTTTTATTTATTTATTTTCAATAATTTATCCAGAAACCATCTAAATAAACTTGTTTGACAGATTTACAATGAATGACAAGTAATGGGTCACCAAGTTGATCCCTTGATTTTAATTGGGTGGGACGCTCCTTTGAGGTCATATTGAGCTCATAAAACCGATGTTGGTTGGACTGACAGATGTCAAAGCGTGAATAAGCGCTGTACCTTGTCAGAGGAGGCTTGTTGACGCTATTGATTAAGAACATGTCAAATTCATGGTGAGGCATGTCAATACATAACCTTTCGCTGTGCTTTTGGATATGGGCACAGCAGTCAATTTCCAAATGTCGAATGCTCTGGCATCGATACGCAAGATAGTCAAACACGTCACTACGAAACGCACCGTTTTGGATCTTGAGAGTTGTTAGTTTAGGTCTGGGGAAATCGTTGGCGTTGCGTCCAACCGCCTCGCGCATCATGTCCATGGGCGATGTCAGTAAAAGTTGGGTATTGACCAGACACAGAGATTCAAGCGAACCGCACTTGTCTAGCAAGACATTGATAGGGAGCGGTGCATTGATGATGCCAGAATGTGCCATGGAGAAGCAAAAGTGATGCAAGCGGGTGCTGCAATGCCCTATTCTTGTGAGTGCCTCCTTCATCAGCGCCGGTATGCAGAGGGATGGCCACCCCCACAGTGTCAGTGATTTTATGTTGAGGGTGGATGCGCAGATGACCTCGAGTAAATAAAGTGTATAATCCGTCATGTCGCTCAGGGCCAGGCTATCCAATGCAATGCCTGCTTCTTCCATACCCTGAATGACCCATTCGTTCATGAGGACGTTGTAAAATTCCGCAGATTTGAGATGTGAGCACGACATGACCAGGTCTGCCACTGCACGATAATAGGCGTTTAATACGATGGGGTTGACGGGTGTAATGTAGAGATCGTCATTGTTCCACAAACCAAGGTGCTTCAAGTTGGGGTATTTCAATCGAAAATAGCGTAACCACGCCACCTCGTCTAATCCAAATCCGTTGTGAAATTCAAACGATTCGGTTTTTTCGGATGGCATAATTTCATCATGACCATCAATCTCTCCAAGTTCGCTGTTCACTAATCGTAATTTTTGCAAGTGCGGACACGCTTGATGAATGCGCTCCAGCTCAACACACGATATCTGTAGCGTATCCAAACTTAGGCTTTCGAGCTGTTTGGCGTTTGTCAGCAGGGGTAGGAGGTCTGATTTGTCTAATTTCTGGTCACTGAAACAAACCGATAGTTCCGTCAAGTTACAGCAAGGAGAATCAAGCACAGTCGAGGCAAGTGATACGTCGTGTTGTTCTGATAGACGTCGGAGATGACGCCAGTGTAAGTTGATCGCTGGTACGGGATTTCCTTGATAGACAAGTTCCACCAAATAAGGGCACAAGACCTCTAGTTGAGTCAGCTCATCGTCTGTCAGAGAGACGTCGTCTAATGACAGTCGACGGAGGTGGACGCCTGGACGTGTGACTGAAAATAAGGATTTGTAAAATACATTGAACTGGTCCCTTCCTCTGATTTGGATGTGACGATAAAGCGGGGATGTAAAAATATGTTCCCAATTTCGGCATACGGCTCGACAGCTTGCTGTTTGCTTTTGTGTTAAATTATGGGATATGGTGTCAGCAATATCAATGGAAATAAAAGTAGTCATGTAAAAAAGTAGTTTAATAAGAGTTGAAGAGATGCATCGAATTGACTTGGTATAGTTTATTTATTTGTGATATTTGTTTCATCCTGTGTAATTTTGATATCATATCTAAAAAAAAAAAAATAGGTAGATCAAGTGCTCCAATGATAGAAAAGAGTTATGCATGTTGTTTTATTTTTATTTTTTTTATTTTATGAATAATCAGATGAACAAGAAAGAAAAAAAAAGAACGAGATGATTCCATATAGACCTTATATTTATCTAATGAAAGGGTTTTTATTTTACACATGTGAAAGGAAATCAGTGTCATCCAGGAGATGACAGATTAAAGCATTTTTCTCATCCCAATTTGGATTGTTATTGTTATAGGCGCGGGAACAATACGTCACTGATCTCACCCAGAGGGCGTTCATCCTCTTTTGACAATGTGGCATGTTCAAACATACGTTTGTCACTTGACACACCTAATCTATCAAGCAGCATTTTTGATTTTGTAGGCATAACAGGCTGTAACAGGATGCCTGCAACACGACACGCTTCCAGGGAATAAAACAAGACGGTGTCAAGTCGTGCCTTTTGAGCATCATCCTTGGCCAAGACCCAAGGTTTATTCGTAGTAAAGTGTTTGTTGGCTTCAGAAAGCATATCAAAGATGTAACCATATGCTTTGTTAAACTCACGCTCCTCAAACGCCTTGTCAAAATCCTCTAAAATGTCATGGGTTATTCATGCAAACCTTAAAAAATGGAATAAAAAAGATTTTTCTTTACCTGAAACCGTGGCGATTTTATCATGTAATTCTTTGTCTCTTGCATCAAGAGTTGTATTTCCAGGAACACAGCCAGAAGGAAGGAGTGATGTTGCAGTTGCTCTGTTTAGTAAATTACCCAATTGGCCAGCCAAATCCTTTTTGTATCTTATTTTAATCATATCTTCGGAATAATCTATAAAAAAAAAGATCCGTTCAAAAACCTTGTCCATATTTCATTGCAAGATATTCATTTTTACCTCCATCATCTGCAAGACCACCATCACGCACAAGGTAATAACGTACGGGATCGACACCATAGTCTTCAAGCACTTGGAATGGATCTGCAACGTTACCTTTACTCTTTGACATTTTCTGCTTTCCCATTGTCCAATGCGCATGAGCCAAAATCTGCTTTGGTAAAGGAAGACCTGCGGCCATTAAGAATGCTGGCCAATAGATGGCATGGAATCTAAAAAGGGTCATAAGCTACTTTTCTTTAAAGTTGATTTCTTTTCTTTACCTAACAATATCCTTTCCAACCACCTGTACATCTGGAGGGAAGGCATCCTTGTTTACGGCATCCTGTTTCCATGGATACCCTGTTGCTGTCAGGTAATTGACCAACGCATCCAACCAAACATAAATCGTATGCTCATCATCATTAGGCACCGGGATGCCCCAATCCAATCTTGATCGTAGTCTTGATACAGATAAATCACCCAATCCAGCCTGAATCCACGAAACTACCTCGTTTTTTCTACTATTGGGTACAATGGCTATTGAAAAAAATAAAAAAATAAGAATGAATGAATGAATTTTGATGAAAATAGAGGCTTCTCTCTCACCTTTTGGGTTCGTTTTGATCCACTCGAGTAAACGATCTTGAAAAAGAGACAGTTTGAATTTATAATTTTCCTCTTCGGTCCATTCCACGCGCTGCCCTGATTCAATAGCGACCATGATTTTTTCACCTGTTTTTTCATCAACCACTTCCTGGACTTGGTTCTGTGCATAAAAAGCTTCATCTGATACCGCATACCATCCTTCATGTTTTCCTTTATAAATATACCCATTCTCTAACAAAATGTTCTTTTTTCCCTTGAATCAGTCTCAAATCCCCCCTCCTATTTTGTTTCATTTGTTGTTTACCCATAATTCATTCACGGCAATGGCGTGATGTTTGTTTGTGGTGCGTTCAAAACTTGTATAATTGATGTTGGCAGCATCGACAAGTTTCTATAATAGATTTTGTGTGTGTTGGTATCGCGTCTTCGCCCCCTTCTTTTCTTTCTTTCTTTTTTACCTTGAAACTTTCTGATACTTGGTTACAAAACTCAAGAGGTAACATTTTATTCTTTTCAGCGGCTTGTTGAATCTATTTCCTTATTAATTGCCTGTCTTCTAGTCGCCCTCTCAGCCTGTTTTTACCTTTAACCCGTGTTCGTCTGTGCCAGTAGACATGAGCACTTTTGCACCTTTCAAGGCAAAGTATCTGCCAATGGTGTCTGTCAAGACTGTACTGTACAAATGACCAATGTGTGGTACTATATTGTCTCATGTCGTCAATGACTCTTCTTGGCTTTTATTGACATGCCGACTTTTTTTTTTACCTGCATTGACATAATAAATGGGAGTAGTGACAAAGGCCTTTGATTGCTTAGAATAATGAGCCACCAATATACGAGTGGGTGATATTCTCGATGGATATGCTATAGGTTTGAAAAGACGCATCATTTTAAAAAAAAACAAGTAAAAAAACGAATAAAAAATGACAAGTGAAGAGAGGGAACCATGCCATTTTTGAATGGCAGGCACTGAGTTTTAATAATGGTATCATCAATTCGAGTCCTCGTCTTTTTCAGGACCCATAAACTGATTCGTTAAAAAGTCAAATTGCTCTGCCTTGTTGGCAGCCTGATAAACATGAAAAGGAACCATCATCCTTTCTTCTTTTCCTTGTTCATGACAAATATTTACAGTTTCATTCACAAGTCGCCTTAGGAATGATTTTGTTGCCTAATAAATGGCAAGTTCATCATCACATTTCCTTTAAAAAAAAACCACTAAACACTTACTTGATGCAGTATATTTCCCACCATTAATCGTTGGCCCATAGCAGCTTCAAGATCAAAGTTGGATGTGGGTCCCTGAAGATTGCCATCCTTTGCCAATAACATGTCATTGGCAATAACACTCTTTAACCTCAATTGACCTACAACTGACCATATCCAATCTATTGACCGCTCATTGGCTACATCCATATTGTCTTGGATACTAAAGTCCTTGACTCTCTGTAGTAAATCATCAATCTTGCTCTTTTCCTCGGTCGATGTCACTGGCAGCGTTTCATCCTCATCCACCTCTATGTCCATTTCATCTACATGTTGTACAAGTTGAGCATCCAACACTTTACATTGAAATATATAGAGCTGTTACCTGATTCTTTTACTTCATCCCATCCCTCTTCTAATTTATCAAGTAGTCTGTTTACACCTGTGGTACTATTGAGTCCAGCATTACGTTTACGACTATTCCAATCCTTTGGTCTTGTTGGGCAGTGGTCGCCTGTTGTGTGTTGAGGTTTATTTCGCTTTCCGCCACAGAATTTACAATAACCTGCGGCAGTTTGGTTTACCTCCTCCTGTGCCTTTTCCATCGACTCCTCTTCCTCCTTTACATCTTGTTTATTTGGGGTGTAATGATATGTGCGGCACCATAGCACAACGTCCTTTGTTGACATGGCGTCGGCAGCCGTCTTTAACACGGTATCCATGGTATTATAGGCCTGCTGCTGTACCTTTAATCTCAACAAACGCGCACGATGCCATTCCAGTGCCTTTTGTTTCCCTACCGACCATGCGAAAAAGGCAGTAGCACTAGGTACGCCATGATACGGTAATCCAGATGCTGTTGTGACGATGGGGAGTTTCTGTACATGTTCCCTCAACATACTATTCAAAAACTGCATCTTTTGCTTGGTTGCAACCTGAGGTATTTCAGGAACAATTGTTGTTGGTATTGAGCTTGTGTCTTTAAAGTCTGTATTACGATCCAATTCAATTTCCACACTTCGTTCACTTCCAATCGTTTGCTTTCCGGAATGTGTATCGTCCAACTTGGTAATTTATAAGTATTGTAAACTGTGTTCTTGTTCATTTTCTTGTTACCTTTAAATGATGAATAATGTCTATGGATTTATTGTGTTTTTTATCAACAAAAAAGAGCTGTATGCGAATAGGAAACTCGCCCCAGCCCAATCTCGTCAACTTGAATGGCGGTTCAGTGACATCAACGACATCATGCGGTTTGTAACTGGGATGAATATGGAATCGAACACACGTAATAAAGTTGGTGTTTTCACCCGTTGTGCTGGGTGGCTCTGACACATACACCATCCATTTATGCGTGAATTTCTTTAGTGTTGGATCACGACGATCTATGGCAGACATGTCAGTCCAAGCCAATAATGATCTCTCTTTTCTTACCTGGTGAAATAAACTTGCTTACATTCCCAACAATGATGCGTCTTTTGATGTAGAATCTGGATCCAATTTCCGGTACAGAGAGTGCAGCTGCAATGGATTCCACTTTGGTATCATCGTCGCCGTTTGTATCGGTATTGGTATTATTATTATTATTATTATTACTGTTATTGTTATCATTATCATTATTGTTATCATTATCATCATTGTTATTACTGTTACTGCTGATATTATTAGATGATGGCTGGTTTTCTGGTAATGATTTTGAGGCTTCTGTACGATGGTCTTCTTGTTGATTATTGTCTGGTAGTACATATGATTCTGCAATGGTTGGAATGCGTTGTGGTTTTTGTGATTGATCAGTGCCAATGTCCATATCAATCTCTTCTTCATATTCCTTAATTGTAGGCCTTTCCTTCTTCTTTTGTAAAGCTCTATTTATAAAATTAAGTAAGAGAAGAATGCACAAATAAATAGCAAATACCTCGACACGGATGTTAAATTAAGCACCGGCCTTAAACGGGCAGGATTGTCCAATGGCACTTCTGCTTCATCAACAGGCGTTCCGCACTGCAGCATGATTTGTTCATAAGGTCCAAATTCCAAGCTGTGTGATATTCGACAATGATTTAAAAAGCCTTGTTGATTTGCAAAATCATCACGATGACACGCAGGACACGCCAAGCTATATTGTTTTGTAAATATCTTGCTGAAAAACCATCATCTTTTAAAAACAAATACCTCACATAAACACCATCCTGTCGTCTTCCATACAGTTGATTTCGATCAGCTGTTCTATATGTTTTACGTTTGGGTAAAGTAGTAGGAGTCGGATTGCCATGAAGATAAGCTGCAGATCTCCGGGTATAATGCGCTGCTTCTGGCATCGATGCTGCCAACGATTCTAAGGTATTCTGCTTTTTTAATATCTCAAATCACATCATAATAACAATAAACGCACCATTTTTAACAGCTGTTTTTATATCGCCAAGTGCACTTTCTGCTCTTTCGATTTCACGCTTGATGGTAGCAAGCTCTCTTTGCTTGAGATATATTTCAATGTCAAACTGTTCATCGATAATCGAGGCGATCTTTTTTCTTGTTGCATCGTCTAGATCCATCATGTTAGTCTTGTTTTAAAAAATACAAACAAGTGACGAAAACAAACCTTTAGGAATGTTTTCAATTGTCTTTTTTTGTGCAGGATCTACATTATTCGAGTCCATTACGAAACCAAGTAATGAAAAAGAAGGTAAAGAAGTGTAAA
>VCJK01001241.1:5008-19812 GCA_024139485.1 Backusella psychrophila | reverse complement strand
AAAAAAAAAAAATACACTTGTAAAGATTCATTGAATGCAATTCATAATGTTAGGAATAAAGGGCATTTTTGTACACATTTTGAATTTCTAGAAAACATGTCAAGTCGCGTGACTTGCACAGAATCCAAATTAGCATTTTTGGTGTAAACAAAGCCAGGGCGATTCATATCTTTAAAAGAGGAAAAGATGGCTGTATTTGTGTGGCTCTATTATATTTGGTTAGAGAAAAGAAAAGAAAAACAAGAATATAGAACTCTCAAATTGTGTAAATTTACATCATTTTACAGGATATGGATTCTGTTTTTTTTTTTTATTGCACACTTACTAAAAAAAATGCGCACAGACAGGAACTAGATATTTATGCCAGTCATGAAGCTCATTTCCATTTTACAAGTATATCTCAATGTATACTTTTTGGGTGTTTTATACATGGAAGGAATGTCGATTCCATTTAAAAGGGCTTCAACAAGAGTTAAATTTTGGGTTATCACAACCGTCTTTACTTTGTAGGTTATTTATTTTGAGTTACCATTACTTTTAACTTTTATTTTTAAAATATGCATACCTACTACAGTAGTCGCTCGATTTAAGGGTGGCCGAATTCTCGAAAAATCCACCCTTATACCGAATATACACTTATATCGAATTGGTATTAGAGCTTAAAACACTGGTTTGTCCCCTAGAAAACCACTCTTATTAAGAGAATACCCTTATATCGAGTGACTACTGTATACAATATAATTACATTGTTCATTTTAACAAATCGACGGGTCGCACTCCCTAATTAGGCTTAGCTAAGTGTCCTTGGAAACTGGAAACTAGAAACTGGAAACGCAAAATCAGTCAATGAAAGTGTATCCAGAATCCGGAACCTACTGTATTAAATTAAATCATCTCCAATATCACTGAATTTGAACTGTGATTGTAGAAATTTGATTAAATTTCAAATTAATATTTTTTTATCGATGATGATACACAAAAGAAAATCGTATGAAGTAAAGAGTAAACTAGCCGCCGGATAGTATCTAATTTTTTTATACAACATTGTCAAATCCACGGATCGACATGTATAAAAACTGACACTAGGTAAACTAAATAAAACTTTCTTTTTTTTTTCCAATGGTACAAGATATGTCAATTACCAATGAAATATGTCAACATAAACAAAAATTGCAAAACCTAAACTTATCAAAAGAATTTAAAATCCAGTCTTACCTTTATGTTTATATAGATCGAATCATAAAAATGGACCATTGCTATATATTCATGATGAATTGCATCACAAATATAATATTTCTTTTGCATGCTTGCAAAAGGCTTTTTGGGCAGTTTAAATCAAATAACTACACTTTTTAAAGTAGGGTATTTTCTTTCTATTTTTTTTTTTTCAGGAACCGAGTTTAAAAAATACTGCTGCAGATATCGGCACAAATTTTTTTCCCTCTTTCAATTAATCGCTGCTGTTTAAGTGTAAACAAACCAAGCCAATGGAATGAACGTTAGTATAATGCATTTCCATTGGCATTCGAAACCTTAAATACACTTACAAGTTTGGTTTAATAAATCAAAAAGTATAAAAGTATTTTTTCGTTGCCAATAAGGGAAAGCACTACTATTTATTTATCTTAAACATGATTAGTTTTTTTTTTATTCACAGAAGAAAAAAAAAAACTTCAAGACCTTTATAATTCTTACTAATATCTCAGCGAAACTTTTAAACGCCCTCGACTGTTTTAACAAAAGCATTACTGGAAGGAAAAAAGGGGAAAAAAATACATGTTGATATTACAAATCCAGTGCCAATTAAGATAGATCGACTTAGTATTACGACAATTACAGGTTCCTTCTTTATTGAAAGATAAAAAGTAAGAATGAAGGATAGTATGCGCCTCTATGATCAGAATCGCTGTCCTGATCGAAGAGTTATTTTTTATTTTCAAAAAATAGAATGAATAAAATCAAGAAATTATTGGCTGGAAAGTAACAAAATGATTCGTTCAGACTTGAATAAACGGTAGACATAGTATGGGAATTAAATGATACTCTAGCACTGCGTTTTTTTTAATGGAATAAAGATCCAAAATCACAAAAAAGGATTGAAACTCGTACAAACGTAATTAAGCCTATCAGTAAAGCTATATGATTGGTATTTCATCATTAGATTTGTTAATAAAACCAGTTTAAATAGTAAATCATTCTGTTTAAACTAATTTAAAACACCAGGAACTTTACACTACCTTCCAATTTTAAATACGCTTATATGCAGGCTTAGTATCATGTTTTCAATCGAAACCATTTGTCGTGGAGAAAATTGAGATTGGTAAATCCCTTAAAAGGCTTTGCTATAGTGCCGACCATAACAAAGAACCTGGTAATTGCCACATTAAAGTTACACTTCATTTTTTGATTTCCAGGACTAACATCGTTACACGAAATCCATCATTTTTTCGATCCCCACAAAAATTTATATACCCTTAAAGTCAAAAAAAAAGCCATTTAAGAGTTCGCTATCCCCCATTCCCGGATCTACAAGAGTGTTTTAAAAATCACACACGGAACAGAAAACCCGTAATAATGCAAAGCATTCTCGGCATATTGATATTTCCCACTCAAGCTCATCCCGGCTGAATTACACGCATCCCATTCGCAGGCACACGTTTAGACGGAAGCAAATAACCGGATCACAATAACACAAAATAATAGCTTTAGATCAGCACAAAAATATGAAATGTTTTATTTCTCTCGGTAGCACCACAACATAAACTCCCAATGACAATCAAGTACCGAACAGAAAATGAAAATTCGACGATATGAGTACAACAATTTTTTTTAAATATCGTATTGCAATTAAAATTTAAGGTGACAGTAGGTTTTTTTTAAAAGAAAAGAAAAGAGGTTTTTATTATAATATAAACAGTTACTTTTGCTGCGAATTAATATATATTAAAAGATACATATTCACGAGCAAAAAAGAGGAGAAATAACATTAGAGGGTATAAATGAGAGAGAAATAGAGCATGTGATTAAAGCATTATATGTATAAATCCAGATTAGACCTTATAAACAAAGTTCTTATTCTGAACATCAGTCAAATCTTCAAGGCCATCAACCAAAGACTCCTGGGCCTTGGAAAGATCGGCATTACGTTGTCTGTTTAGTTTGGTCAAGTTCCAACGGACGTAAAGGAGCAAGATGACAATAACGATGTTGGATGCGAGATAACAACTTAAACCACCAAAGTAACGAGGTGCCTCTTTCTCAACCAAGACTAAACTTCCAGCAAAGTTACCCAATGTATAGGCTACCAGATTTCCACTAGTGTAGAAAATCTTCTTTGTATAGCCAGAGGTATTTGCTGATATCGAGCCTTGCAAAAGAACATAACAAGTTGTAAGACTGACGTTGAGGTAGTAACCAACCAATCTGACACCACCACTTGGAACACTGATGAGAATGATCATGGCAATAATAGCCAAGCATTCGGCGAAAATGGCTGGCCAGATAATTTGGTCATAGCGTCTACTCAACCAAGTACAGAAGGTGATACAAATGATCGAGACTGCACCAACAGGCATGTTTAGTAAGATGGCATTCAATGAAGAAAAACCCATATCTTTGATAATAAGAGAACCAAACAAGGTGAATCCACCATTCTGGAGATTGTTCAAAAAAGAAATGGCACAGTAGCAATAGAAACGAGATTCTCTTAATGCTTCCTTGATATGGTCCCAGTTAAATTTGAGTGTTGGAACGACGGCATTATCACGAACACGGAGCTCGACAATATCCTTTTCATCTTCAGACAAGTTGAACCAGCGCGAATAAGGAGTATCGGGCAGGAAGAAGAAATAAATAAAGCCTAAAAGAGCAGTAAAGGAGCCAAAGATAATCATGATCCACTTCCAGGGAGTAATGCCGTTATAAACTGGCATCTGGCCAATACCATAGCCAATAATACCACCCAAAATTTGTGCAATACCATTAGACATAAACATAACGCCAAACCAAAAGACCTGCTCTGTGCGGCGATAGAATGTAGAGATCAGTAAGAAAATACAAGGATATGTCACTGCTTCAAAGAAACCAAGTAAAAACCGAAGAGCAGCCAATTGGCTGAAGTTTTGGGCTGCGGCCATGCAGGCAAGACATCCACCCCATATGACGAGAATAACGCCAATGTATTTAGAGATTTGCACCTTTTGCATAATAATATTATTAAACGGCTGCATACACAAGTAGCCAAGGTAGAACATCGATCCTAACCAACCGAACTGGTTTTGGTTGATACCGGTATCCTCGAATAAGGTTAGAGCAGAAGCCGTGTTTAATGTGATTTTAT
This sequence comes from Backusella psychrophila, assembly GCA_024139485.1. Taxonomy (NCBI): domain Eukaryota; kingdom Fungi; phylum Mucoromycota; class Mucoromycetes; order Mucorales; family Backusellaceae; genus Backusella; species Backusella psychrophila. The sequence continues at coordinate 15,473 of VCJK01001241.1, read as the reverse complement.
CAACAAACTGTAAAAAAGAATGATAAAATGAGTAAACTAACATAATTACTCCCTTTCATCACCACACCCTCTCTCTCTCAATATAATTACCTGTGTAAACAACAGCACAATGACAAAAGGAGCAAAGACTCTGTCAATCTTACGTTTTAGCTTCACCTCTTCTTTTGATTTAACAAATGGTTTGTTATGGCGTTCTGTGTCATCAACCACTTCAACGGTTACAACTTCTTCCTTCTTTTCAGATATGCTGGACATTTGTTTTAATCTCCTTTTTCTGTTTTTATGATGATTATGTTTTAAGAAGAAGGGGGTGTTATTTAGAAAAAGAAAAGAAGTAGATTAAATATAAGTAGTATTATAACAATACCATGTATCCGAGATTTTTGATCTTTATATATATGAAAAAAGAGGTTCAGGTGATACAAACTTTATTTGTTATCTTATCTCCCTTAAAAAGTCAAGAAGAAATGTTTGTGTTGGTGTGATAAAAAAAAAATTGGATCAATTCTCACACTTCCGTACTGTTTTATTTTGAGGCTAATCAGTTACAGGCATCTTTATCGCTCACAAAACGTAATAGGTACAGAATAAGGTTTTGTTTATCTGTCTTGGGATAAAAGGGTCTTGTTTACATTTGATAGTAAGCTTTTAGTGTCAACATTATGATTTGTTTTATTTTTTTTGTAAAAAAAAAAAGCTTGTATATATGATTGAGTAAATCCATAAGCATATACATCAACGGATTAATATCCCTTTTTCCCATGTCATGACCAATATGATGCAGGGCGGAATATCTCAGCCCTGAGAAAATTTAGTGACAAATGCTTCCAAGCGAAAATAATGGAAAAATCTTTAGTTCTTAAATCCAACATTAGAAGAAATAAATAAATAAAGACATCTTTATTTAAATAATAAAGAGAACTTTTGAATACTGGAAGAAAGTTCAACTATAGGAAGTTGTAGCAAAAATATCATCATTGAATAAAAGTAGCTCATAATACCATACCTTGCACTCACTGTCCCGTCTGACTTTTCTAATGAGTTTAAACAATTGGCCGGTAGGATAACATTGTATTACGTGAAAATAGCTCAAATATATTAGCGGTTGATTTCTGCTTTATTTTTCTCTTCCTCTGTCATTTTCTCAGTGTTTTTTTTTATCTAATAGTATGGGAAGTTTTTAATATGTATTTTTAGTGATACTAGTGCATATGACATTCATTCGATACTTTAAGTATAGCGCAAATTATTTGATACAATACAAACAGTGCCTGAATTACCATAAAAAAGTCGCGATTTTCGAAATCAAATAGGATAAAGAAAAAAGTGGACATAGCAGTAATGGGATAGATAAGATTACTATCATATCAAGAACTGTTTATCAGTTTTTTTAATTGATAAAAAAATCAAAATCATTTAAAACTTTAATTTTTTTATGTTGAGTAAGAAATGGAAGGAATGACAAGTGAGATCAAAAATCTCTGTTTGCATGTGTGCGAATTATCCAAATCTGAAAGGATCTTGAGATCGGCCTGACCCGTAGCTAAAAGTATACCTGTCTTCATAGATATGCTGAAAATAGTATGGCGATATGCTTACCATTGATATAAAGTGAGACATGAATAGCTCCTGCTAAATACGTTACCATTGGAAACAGAGGTATGCATTCTCCCGGTATCACTTTTTTATTTTATTTCCTTCTCTCTTTCAATATTTTGCGCTCTTGAACAAATACGGCTATCATAAAAAAGAAAATATCCTCTTAAGGTAATGATACGAACCCACGGAATATTATTCAACTGAGGAGAAAAGAAGAGAATATAACTTACGCCTCTTTATTGCTTTCGAATATGCCATTGCCAACGTTCTTTTCAGTAACAAAAAATAGAGGGTATAACCGCAATAGAAAATGTCCAAAATAGTTAAGTTAACGATAATGGAGTTATATCCTATTTAGATCTTTAAACTAAACATATGAGAAAATGTCATTCCAAAAAAAAGCAAATTTTACTCCTTGTGTGCAAAATTACAATATGTGTAACAAAGAATACAGATCTAGTCATAGTATGTTTTGTTCTTGTGAAAGTGAAAAAGGTTCTTTTAGCAAACAAATAACTTTCTTTCTGGTTTTGTGAATCAATTCTCGAAAAACTCATTACTTCTAATATTTTCTTGCTGGACTCACAAAATAAAGTTGAAGAAAAGAGCAAAAATAACAAGTTACAAAGTGAATGGTGTTACTTCCAGATCCTCGGTATTAAAAATTTTCTGGGAAATTGGATTAAAAACTATATTTTTATAATTAGTAACGTTTATTTCTCATAATCGCTTAAAAGAGAAATCTTCAGAATTCTAGCACATCCATATTTTTTTTATGTTATTCGAAAGGTACAACATTGACCTTTTCAGAAGGTAGAAAAGTCAATCATTAAAAACATAAACGTCATTGGTTCATTTTTGCGGAGTGCATTGGCTTGGTTTCACAAAATCTATGCCCTGATAGATAACATCTTGAACTGATAGACAAGGTATGGTTAAGTATCTATACTATGCTGGATTGCCATATGACTATCAGAACTTCTTATAGTAATATTTAAATGTTATATATCTACATCAGCATCATCTGATGCGATATCAAAAACGCCTGAATTAAGCGAAATTTGTGTGAGTAAAACTGGTTTTCAAAGATACATCAAGTACTTATTAATAGAGGAGTCTGCCTAAAAAAAGAAAGGAATGACTAATGTAAAAGAAAATTATTTTTCAAACAAACATTTGGATAAAGCAAGGCTGGAAAAAAAACATGATTATTATAAAGCTAGTCAAATGGCTATACCACTATGTCCAATTAAATATAGTCTTTTTTTTTTACCAAAAAACTTGAAGATATACAATGCTGATTTTACCAAAAAAAACAAAAAAAACAAGTTCAATGGACTATGAAATCTCTTTTCACTTAGCGGCAATGAGGAGTTTCTGTAAACTTATCTTGTCTTAGTGGACTCTAAATTTTATTGATATTTTGAACATTCAAAACAATATTGTTTGAATAAAGTCTCTTGATATTGATTAAAAATGAAGAAGGATGATTTAGACTAAATCCAATGACATATTGATGTTCTAAACTACTAAATATTCGTACACATACATATTCCATCTTATTACTCCCAATCCAGCTTTTGGGAGAATCAACCTAGATCAAGATCGATATCGCAGAGTAACTAGCATCTAGAAAAAAACACTAAACTTTGCTTAAGGTATCGTATCGTTTCGTTTCGTGTCGAAATGACGGGATTAATTGATGATAAGATAGTCAGCTATTATATCATTGTTTATCTTTTGAAGATTTTCCATATATTTCACTACAGGTACTAGTACATTCTAAGAATTTCAGTTTGATAAGTTTGGGTTAAGTTTTACTGCTCATAAGGCATTTTACGTGGTCTTTCATTAATTGCTCCACAAAATACGCGTGATAGTCAAGTATATAAGACTAATTATTCGTAGCTTATACTGCTACATTTTCGGTAAAAGACGTTGATATTAATGAATACAAAATAAACCTTTTAGGAAATATTAAATCAGATCTATTAAGGTTGATGTTTTCATTGTTTTAACAACAAGGTTAGATTGGTTCACCTTAAAAAAAGGGGTTATAGTTTATTGATGAAATTGTTATTTTGATGATGAGAAAAAAGTATTTTCTCGTTTTCCTTTAATTCAACTGTGTGAAATTTAGTAAACTGATGAGACTTGTTATAGATAATAGTGTAAGTCCAAAGTATAGAGTGATTATGATAAAAGAAGTAATATGCTGTGAGTTGGATCTTGTTTTCCCTGAAATCATTATTTTGGTACTTGTCCTATACGAGCTGTTGTTGCACTTAAAAAAAATACGTAACTCTATCAGTAAAAATTCAATAGACCTCGTTGATAAATGGTCGGCATAGAAAACGAAATCAAAAGGGACAAATATTTACCCTCGGATTACTGGGAGTTCGGGAGAAAATCAAAAATTGATACATGGGTATCTGTTCCGTACCCAATCATGTCAGGAAGGATATTCATGTTTATTTTTCTATTGAGTTTGTGCTCAATGATTTAAATTATGTAGTCGATTTCGTCTATTCTTGCCCGGGGACATTCAAAGGTAACAATTATAAGCGACTAGTTAATGTCATCATTTGATTCAGAATGGATACAAAAGCTGCACTTTTATAATGTTATTTTCATTCGTGAATTCCTGACGATCCTGCATTTTATTTAAGGATAGAATACCGTTACATGAACTACACTTTTCAGTGAAAATTTAGCTACACTAATAGCAATGTAATATCTAAGCCCAAATATCTTAAATATACTTTTGACATTTTTTTATTTTTATTTCCATCAAAAAGGGGTTGTGGTTTTATCACTCATTGTCAATCTCATGTATAACCTACACAACGGGAAATTTAAACCGGAATTTTGTCAATCGAAATTTGATAAAAAGTTGCAAGTAGTTGTAGAAAAGCTGTAACTTTCATGTCGGTTTTAGGATTTTTTTTTTAAAAAAAAAGATTGCATTTTTAAAGGAGGATCGACTCTTATACTATTTTCAATACTAAAACTACTGTTAACAGTTGAACAAGAGGTGGAGCTGCCGTCATCTTTTGGGACTTCTTACATTATGTAATGGCACTAAATAAAAGATGATTTGCTTACATATGAAGTTTCTGAACTTTTTTTTTTTTTTATTCTCGAGAATTATCTTTTTTCCTTGGAACAGTATGAACAGTTTACAAAAGCAGTCTTGTTATATTCACATATCTTTAATCTAGTGTATTTACAGCATATACGACCTTTCAAGCATTACTTAAAAGATTATATTTAATTATATCGGAAGCTGTATGGCGAAATGCTTTAATGTGATGAAAACGACAGTGGAGGTGATAGTGACGTTATTTTGTGAGGTGTATTGGATTCCTTTGGATTTATTACAGGTGGTTAGTGTATATGGGCGATAAAACACATATTCATTAAGTACAAGTGTTTTTTTTTTAAAAAAAAATATAACAATTATGATATTGTACAATTTCATCTATTTTGTATTGTTTCATACATAAAGTATGGTAAAGTAATCAAATAAATGCATCGATAGAATATATTTTTAATATAGATTTTTATGCCAGAATTAAATTGTGGGACACTATGGATACCTGTGAAAGTCTTCCATATGCCCTTGCGCATGTGAGAGCGAACCATCAGGCAGAGCTACAGCTAGCTGAATTCAGTTGGATGCAATAAGAAGGATCGCATCATTACCCGTACATCCTTTATCGTTGTTAAAAGATAAAGAAAGACTCTGTGGACACTTGCCAATAAATTTGATCCCTCACTCCATAATTAGTCATTTTCATTACGTTGTATTATTAATACCAAAGGTGTGTGATACTATCACTCACAAATAAGGTAATTCTTGTATTTTCCTTTTTTTACGTCAAGCTGTCGTAAAATTCTATTTTGGATATAAATTGTGACAGCTGCTTGTTCTCAATTTTACTATAAACTGCATTTTCGAACTACTGGATCACAATATTCTTTTTCCTATTTTCCAAAACATAATTAAAAAACAAGAGAAAGAGCAAAGTTAAAAAAACAAATCAATTTAAACAGTAGAGCAATGCACAATTCCCAGTTCTTTGATTTTGTTCCTGAATATACCCCACCCACAGCCGGTTCATTTGATTATAAATTTTACTGATGCCGTTTTATTTTAGCGTTATTGGTATTAATTCTTTCGTCTTCCTGTATTCCATGGTCGTACCAATCAAACGGTCAAGTCGTACAAATATGATGGTATAAGCTCAGGGGGCGGATTAGGGTCGTCTGTATCAAGGTATAATACAAATTTATATTTACAAAACGAACAGTGTAATTATTTTATTTCATCTCAGGTTTATGAAAATAGCTTTACGTTTTTGTTTTACAAAAGCAGCAATTAGTAAAAAAACAAAACAAAAAACACAAGTCTTGTGATTCTAAAAAGGTGTTGGTAAGGTAACACAACTCAGAAATACGTGACCTGTTTTCCATTGTAAACCAACATTCACCTCTATTGTTAACATACATAAATAAAAAATGTATTCCTATTATATTTTTGGTAGAAATTTTGATCAATGCAAAAAAGGAACATAAAATTAGGCGTAGCAGATATAAAAATGGAAAAAGAAATAAAGCAAGCTATAATCCATATGGGAATATATGCTGAGCCACTTCTTGTCGAAATGTGATACCAGGAAGAAGGGGCATCTGACTTGTAATCCTTTTTTTATATAAATATTTTTTGTTATTTTTCATTTCTCTCTCTCTTTTCTATATCATCTTTTTAAATTTAGAAAAAACAAAAAAGCGTGATGGCAAGACCTTTTCTCGCATTGAAACTTAAAGATCCACAAGAATATTATTATTCCGACGAAACGATACCATGCATTCTCGAGTTACGTGCCGAGAGACCACTCAGAGATCCATTGATTCGTATTATTTTTAAAGGAAATAGTCGCTCATTTATATCCGCAAGATCAGTACACACTGAAAATATATTTGCTATCGAGCAACACATTAAAAGAAACGACATTGAACCTAAAAAAACGCTAGAACTCGAATTTAGTGTGGATCCAGTGAAAGGAATAAATCTTCCAAGTTTCTGCACAGTAAGTTTACCACATACACCCATTTGTTTATTGCTTTTGAGTTCATAGGTTAACTTTATTGCAAAATATAGCACGAAGGAGTGGATGGAGGAAAAATTGAGTATATGGTGGAGGCTATTTTAGAAACAACCCGTTTTATGGGCCAGAAAAAAAAGATAGCAGTTTACTTGGACGTTCCCCTGATTGCTAAAGTTAATATTGCAGAACTTCATTTGAGAGAACCAAAACAAACGACTACTGAATGGCCAAAGATCGAGGATGAGATAAATAAATGCAGATTACATGCAAATATTCGTCGCTCTGGATGGATGAGAGGTAAAAAAAAGAAAGAAAGAAAAATCCTTTAAATCGTTATTTCATGTTGCCTTTAATCAATTCATCTTTTTCTCTTTCTCGAAAAAAAACAAAAACAAAAACAAAAACAGGTAGGCCCATCCAAGTACAAATCAGTTGGAAACAACCTGAAAGATACTTGAGTGCAAAGAAAGTAGAGTTGGCTCTCATTAAGCAAGAATTAATATCCTCTTCTAAAGACAGGTTGGTATTCGTATTACGTATCATCCGTCTTTAAACTTATTCGTCTTTAATAGTCCGCCAAATAAGTCGTTCAGATTATCAGACAAGCCCGTTGTCAAAGTGACCAAAGAGTTGAGGCTCGACCGAGATCAACGTAACCAAGCCATGGTAACCAATGGTATCTTTGAAATTGATATCCCATCCACCATCACACCCACCATTAATGAGAATGGTATAACAGTACAAATCGATTACAAGCTACGCGTTACAGTTTTTCTACCCGAGATGGGACCCTACAACCAAGATCGAGAAGTATCCGTTAATTTGGACGTTGTCATTGGTACTGTGTATGAAAATGGCTCTTTCGATATCTCAAACGAGATAGAGCGCCTAAGCATTTCGAGTAGTGATTCCACATCAGCTGCCGCCGGCGGTGGCTATGTGATTCAAACAGATCGAGTTGGCAATAACAATAGAGGAATGCCATCACAAAATGATTACGTACAAAGAAACGTAACACACCAATTGCCTACCACCTATTATACACCAGGCCAAATGGTAGGGCATTCACAACCACCACAGCCACCACAACCACCATCTCAAAACAATCCTGACTATCCGCCATATCCCGTAAATACAGGATATACGCCCGTGCCGACCATAAACACAGGCATTCCTCCACAAACACCAGCACATGGGGGGTATCCGCCAAACACCCATCCAGGCTTCTCACCATCGACGAATCAAACATATCAAGAATTCCGTGGAAATAGAGAAGAAAATAGATCAAGTATTAAGTATCAAACAACACCAAATACAACACCAGATAAACCTCCATCACGAAAGCCGCAGCAAATCAATACTTACCCACCACCTGACAGCTTTGAACATGAACTACCAATGGCCCTCAACTCCCACGATGAAGAGGTCATGAATAAGAATATTAAAATAGAAAAAAGCATATACCCACCATTACAGCATGATCCTGAGCCGATGGATATGGCGTCGCCAGCATGTTATTTGGAGCAATATTCGAATCAATATTTAGAGTTTCAAGAGTCAGCTTCTGACGAAAACACGACACTGAGTTCAAAAAATTCGTGTCGAAATAACGATAAAACGCAACCTTAATAAAATATGCAAAAAAAAAGAGAAAAAAAACTACATCATTATTCATCCCTCTTTCTCTTATATTGTATAAATAATCCCTTTGTATCCTCTTATTATTAACAATTCTATATATATACATAAATTACCAACAATAAAGAAAAGAAAAAAATGGAACTACTAGACACAACAAAACGTAAGAAGCTCTATTTTGATATCGTACTTGATAAGCAGCAATACTATTTCAATAATGATAGGATTCGCGGAAAGGTTGTTTTGATCACACCAAAATCGCTCTACGTAAAACGTGTTCAGCTCTGTTGGAAAGGTACCGTCAAGATCCAACTCGGTTCACTCAAACAGGACCAGCATGTCTTGTTTCAGCACTCTGAGTATCTTGACATTGATCAGCAAAATAGCTCATTTTATTTAAAACCAGGCGACTATTATGAATTCTTGTTTGATCTTGAGGTACCCAATCAAATGGCGATACCGAGCTTTACAGAGGCAAGTGCTTTGTTTTCTTTTTTAAACATAATCATTAATTCAAAGTTTAGAGTGAGTTTTATATTGGTGGAAATATCGAATATAGTATTGAGGCATTTTTGGAACGTCCCACAACAAGTTTATTTCCACGTGCACGAACATGTCGATGGATACCCTTGCTGGATCGAGTTTCGATCACTCAGCCGGCTTTTGTTACAAAAAAAAGTATACGTACAAGGCATGAGGATATCATCTTGGAGTTGGGGTTACCGAAAACGGCATTTAAGCGACATCAGACGGTGGAGGTAACGGTGGAGCTGTTGCATTGTAAAGAGGAGATGGATGTGCAGGTGTCTCTTATACGGACAACACAAGTGATTTGTAAAGAAAGGTAAAGAAATTCAATGCATGTGTATGTAACTTTAAAGAGAGGGGGGGGCACTACATGATTTTGAAAAAAAGTAATGGATTGCTTATCCGATTACTAACGAGTTTCTACCTGAAGATTATTTCTATTACCAGAAGTCATAGTTGAATCAGCAAATGTCACTTTATCAGAAAATCGCGCATCATGTCATCTGATGATCCCTCCCACCGCCTCACCCAGCATCCACGACACTGGCCATTTGCTCCACATCAGTTATATGATCCGGGCACAGCTCGTGCAGATCCCCTTGATCGCTGAATGCCCCATTGTCATTGGCACCTACCCATTGGATCCCGACGAAAAGCCCCAAAACATCAACCCTTCCACACTCTTAAAGGGCGTCCTCTACGAGGAGATACCAAATACCACATTTATGGATCGACAGATAGCATCGCATCACTTTCATGAAACCGCGACAAAAATCCATCATCATTCCATCCACACAGGGTCCAGTTTTCATCAACGGGTCAATTCAGTTTATGATGACGATGAGGATAATGATGAAGGTTTTACAAGTATTTATTCAATGTCAAGTAGGGAATATAAATAAAATAAAAAAACAACTAGACCAATGTCTTTAATAATTGGGATATGAATTTCTCGCGTTTTTCTTTGGCTGCCACGGGATTGCGTTCTTTAAAGTCAAGTGGTGGCCTCAAGAGAACGGTGAAATTTTCGACTATATATAAATTGAGAAAAAGAGATCAGTTAAGAGAGAGAGAGAGCAATGTTTATATAATGTATCCTTTACCAATCATGGCCTCTCTTTTGGATCTACATGAGGCTGGCGCATGGTCAATGGCCTGTCTCAAAAACATACCAATGTACAAAAGTACATTACGATGAAACATATCCAAGTTATCCTTTACCTAACAAGTGGATGTATTCAGTTTTTGACAAAAAGCGGAGAGTCTGTTTCTACTTACATAATTCATCATTTGAGGTGATTCAGCCGCCTCCAATGCCTTTTCATACAAATCTGTTGTGATGACAGGTTCCGGCAAACAATCCAAGAAGGCAATCAATACATCGACCATGGCATTTGAGCTCTTTGCTTCCTTTGGTTTGTCGTCTTCCTCCTCTACGTTAATGACAGTAACGGGTGAATCCAATTCCTCTTGGTGATCACCCAATAAGATGGATGTATCAAAGGGTTCATTGTTATCTAAGCATTTTCGAATGTAACTTGCGACATTGATATCACCATGTTCCAAAAACAGACATTCCTGATAAAAAA
>VCJK01001239.1:116937-128344 GCA_024139485.1 Backusella psychrophila | reverse complement strand
TTTTTTTTTTTTGTTCTCGGTGATAGACCATTTTAGGCTAACTTGACTCGTTTATCAATATTTCCCTGCTTTCTTTATTCGTAAACAGGGTAGTTTTCCACATAATTTTATTGTTTAAATAACTCCAATACAATGCTTATGGTACCGATTTTCAAAAACCTTAATATCCAAGAGAAACCTTAAATTTCATGCATAGAATACTAAGATTGTTACAGTGAATTCTCGATAAATTCATACACTAGGGAACTGCCGAATAGGTATATTTATTGAATTGTAAATTTAAAGAGAGGCGTGAATTAGCCAACTAAAGTAATAATGGATCGAAGAAAATAGTGAATATATATCAAATTGTGAATTTATGGCAGTGTGAATTTATCAAGGACCTACTGTAACGCATTCGATTAAATCATGGTTGGCATTCTATTGTAACTATAATTTTAACTAAGGGAAGAAACAAAACAATAAAATGATATCAAACAGCTTATTTTCATTTTATAATTCTAAATTAAATGCACCATCATGTAATAGAAAACAAGTATTGATAGACGAATAAAACGCGGATATGGTTTTACTTTAAAATTAAAATAAGAGCCAATCAAAAATTGGCATTTTCATAAAGCTAGTATGGGTAGATCCACTTCATCTAATGCGACTTTAATTTAAAATAATAACTATGATTTTGTGCAACTGGTAGATCGAGCAGAACTCATTAATATAACATCGCCTATCATAAGGGTATAATTTAATAAAACATTAAAGTTTACCATGCTTTATCACCAAGTTTGTTGCATAAAAGGCTGATAAGGACTCGACTATTTTATTATTCTAGCGATCCCCCAAGCGACTAGAATTTTCATTGTGTTCATAAAACCAAGCACTTTATTGAAAAGAGAAAATAATAATAATAAAAGAAACCCGTTCAATACAAAAAATCACATAAAACATTCAAAAAGAAAAGTTGAAGTTAAATTCTACAATTTTTTTTGTTTTGTTTTTTGGAAGTCGTATCATTTTGCCACATTTATACGCTACAATATTAAAATCAAATAATTATCATTTTTAATAAAATCTAAAAGCTATTTATTACTAGCTTACAGTAAGCACAAATTTATGTCAAAACTATTTGATAAACTCACGACACTATTATAAGAGAAAACTCTTCTTTATTATAAATATTGAAAAAAGAATTAAATTTTAGTACAAAGAACATTGGTGTTCTTGTGTTTTAGTTACTCATGTATAAAACTAGTCGTAATTAAAAATGCTGTGCCTGATAAGTAGATCTTATACATAAATAAAAATCCTGTTTGTGATTCCTCATTTCACGAGAGTTACTTTCAATGTTCCGGTCGTTAAAAGGGGCTACAATGCAAAAAGAAAAAGAAAGAAGCTCTATTGAGCAATAAGTGTAAAGTAATAAAGGGTCTATGGCTCACTAATATTGGTGTTGACGCCAGACTTATTTGTTTTCCCCTTGCATGTTTCTTATTATAATTTATTTATATTCAACAACAAAAATCAAGGAGGTAACAGGAATCGGAAAACCTGTTACAGCCTATCATTGGTATCACAGTATAATCAAAGTTTTGTTTTTTATTTCCGGAGATATACCATATGGGGAAAGGTGTAGAAAAATAAGCTTTCAAGAAAAAAAAAATAGAATATGTAAGTCTCCCTAAATCTCATGATCAAGATGAACGGATTCTTCCCCAACGATGTTTGTAATTGGTTTGCACTTAAATGAAGTAAGTAAAGAGAAATTCAAAAATAATACTACAAATAATACTAAAATTACATATTTTTTTAAAAAAACAAGTTTGGGTAAAGAGTGAAGTAGGAATCAAGAAAAGCAAAGCGTGGAATGGATATGGTAATTATGTGAAGAAACCAAAGCTTATTTTTAAAAGTCAATCCAACAGGATGGATGAGTTTCCATAAAAGGTCAAAAGTCGGCTCTCTTGGCGATAGTAAAGAATATATGGCTGAATGTCCCTGGAGTCTAGAAAATTGAACAAAAATGGAAAGAGCACAGCCAAAAACATTTCAAAAAAAAAAAGGGAAGTGCATAAATCATAAAAAACATCAGACCAACCGTCAGCTATGTTTAATTAACAAAATTGACACCCCTGTATGTACTCTTTGTAAAAGACATGAAGATAATTTCCAACATTTCCTCTCTGAATGCCCTGTTCGGTACCGAATTTGGGTCGAAGTTCTCTCATGTTACTACCCATACCGCCATCTCCTTCCTCACCATATCCACGAGGCACTCCTACTCCGGTCGTTCCCAAATTTACAGGATGGGAATTTGAAACGATTCCTTACCATCCTGTACACTACACACTGGCAAATATGGCTCTCATATTGGAGAATGATTATTTCTCAACAACCATTCAAACCATTCAAACCATTCAACATCATCAACAATACAATAAGCTTACTAAAATATTGAAAAAATATGTAATTTAGGCCTACTAACTGTAAGCCGAGTCATGTAGATTTTTTCAAGGGAAACAAGTCATCGATTAGCTGTCGTTTTTTTCCATCGTATTTTTAGTTACTATAATGACCTTTCTTACTTTTTTTTGAATAGTAATAAAAATAAGTGTAGATGAATATTGACTGTCATTCCAGATTTCAGGGTTTTCAAACATTAGAATTGCCTTTTATGATCTTTCGATTGAATTAACATTTGCGATAGTCTATCCATAGTGTCGGTTTAGCAGCAATAACCCGGGGCTCACATAATGTAATCCTTGTCGGCTCACTTTACAATCGTTATTGACAAAAAAAACTTAGTTAAGATTTTAGTTAAACCCTAGTTATGGAGATTATTTACCTTTTGGGTCCTATATAGTTCCTGAAATAAAAAGATGGTATATTTGGGCCATCTATAATAGAAATTGAGGGTTTTAAGCTTCAAACTGAATTTTGACTTTCGAATAATGCCAGTATTTGAAAATTTTATGATACATAAGATAAAGCGGTCTTGTAGTTTAGTTGAAAACTAGCCGAAGAATATTAAACAATGTAGGGTTATACCAAAAATCAGACTAGCGTTTTACATATTAGTGCACTGACTTCACATGAGAGAATAAATGGTCAATGCTGCTATTTTACCAGAATGTTGGTTCCGAAAGTTTTTATAGCCTAAAGTTAAGTACTGGCTTCCAAACTATAAGTATAACCCTTCAGTGAATGCTCTCCATAGATAGAATAAATACAAGCAATGATGGCTTTATTTTAAAGTTTATAATGTGATTTCCATTTGATTGAGCCTGGAAATCTAAAATACGACATTTGATAGTTTTATTACATTCCTGTGCATTTACTTTCATTGAGATTAAAAATCAAATCATATTGCAGTAATTCACCATCTTATATTAATGAGACTCTGATTCATCTTGATATACTTTATTAATTTATACATTCCAAAAAAGAGTGAATATTTCTAAATAATCATAATAACATGTGTGACATTATATTTCTTTGGGAAACTGATTCAATTAACTGGTGGCCTAACCATTGTTGAAAACCACTTGCCTCAGGAAACAGTTTGAATTGATATAAAGAGTAATTCTCAAGATCTGAAGAAAAAGTCGAACGGTTATACATTTCGTTCTGGAATGTTTATATACTCGATTTTGACACATCAATGCAATTGTTCTAGTAAAGAACAATTAGGAAGCAATTATTTCTTTTTTAAGCAACAGTAAAAATGACTTTTGAGTAATTGGTGTCCTTACTAAGATTAAAGTTCATTGCTATTCATTTTTTATTGATATTATCAGTGGAGGATCGTATTTATTTTTGGAATGGAATAAATGACTCGATATAACGTTTATTTTAGAGATAAGACAGAAAGTTAGAAATAATAATTAACTATTTAATTGAAGCACCTAATTTAGTCGCTCATGTTGCTTTCTTTCTTCATTTCTTTCTTTTTTTTTTTTTCATTCTCTTTCTCTTTCTCTCTCTTTTCTTTATTATTTATTTACCTTAATCTTGGCATAAAGCAAAGGAAATCTCTCGAAATTAAACCTGATGTTTTTACTAACAGTCTATTAGTATTATTACATAGTGATGTATCCCAAATAGCTCATTCAAGTGTATATATAACATGGATATATTGATTTACAATAATTTGGGTTTAATTATTCAAGATATCTCGAATACAATGTTTAAGTATTTTTTTTTATCATATAAATGATCAAGTTTACTACAAACTTCTCTTTTAATTACCATCTTCTTAAAGGCTAAACATTTTTGCATTAAAGAACGTACAACCGCTCAAAGCTTGGAAGTAAACAGAGCTTTAATCATATAGCAATCTTTTTGTAAAGTCATTGCTGTATTGAGTGAAAATTTTGTTCTATTATAAAATATTTATGTTGATAGTTACATTTTAAAATGATGTGATTTCCATATTAAAGTTTAATCTATAAACTTTCAAACGCCACAAACAAATATGTTTATCAATTGACAATTTATTTAATTATAAAGTTGTTCATTGATCAATATTCAAACACTATTTAACTTTTTATTTAAAGAGAAAACTTCAAAATAATGGTGTAGTACTTCGTGTTGTTAAAGCTCAAGAAGTTACCAATAGAAAAAGAGGAAATGTTTTCGATTTTTGTATTTGGATTTTTCTTGATATTAGTATGGTATATTTTTGGTCAATAATCTATTTCGTTTCTGTTACTCAATCCCAGCACAACGGTAAAACAAAAAATATGTTTGTTTATAATGCAATAAATAATGGAAGCATCATTAAGCTGTGTCACCGAATGAATTGCACAAGAAAACACGCGTAGAACGGCATTTGATTAATCAGATATTGGTAATAATAATAAAAAGGAATGCATCCTGTTGAATCAAAACGCCAACCAAACATTACAGAAAAACGAAATAATCATTTGTAGTTTTATTGGCTAACTTGATCTATTTTTCTAAAGTTCGGTTATAAACCAAATATAGAAAATCCCGCTTGATAGCCTCCTCATACAGACCCAACTTTTAGAATTAATCACCTCCAAAAGTAGAAAAAAAATACAGGGCCTGCACAGTTCTCTCCTAAGGACTATCAAAACAGTGCTTTAGTATATGTGCCCCATTTATTCTACTGACAAGTAATTTATTTTATTGTAGTTTTCGTTTGGTTATAACCATTTAAGAAAAGAACATAAAGCTTAATTTTGATTCGGCAGTTTTGTCTAATATGCTTTATCGGAAGGAGGGGAGCATAAAATAATAAAAATAATAATAACGCTGGGTTCCGTCGATACACAAAATCTTTAAATAATTCCACTTCGTACCGATGATCATTTGAGATCAGAAGGTCGATCATAGAGCATCATCTATACATAACTAAATAAATTTTCTTTTCTCTTTCTGATTAGTACTAAAGACTTAAATGAACTGTTACTGATGCTAAGGGTTGTTCTATAACAAAGAAATAACATAGATAATAAAATGATAAAACGTAAACAAAACAAAAAAAATACTAGTATACATATTGGCAAAAATAAAAATAGCTTTCTTCGAATATGCAAGTCTATTACTGTTCCTAATAGTTTTTTTTTTTTTTTGGTATTTCATTCTTTTTTGTTTAATTAATATTAGTTTTCTTCTCAATAATATAATGAAATACAACATTGCTAAATCAAATTGCTCAAACTAAAAATATATTATCTTATTAGACTTGGACTCGCACTTATATATTTTGTATCTAATTCAGAATTTTAGAAGGAATACATTATTGGAATAAACTTTAAAAGGTGTAATATCTCCTATTTCAACCACAGTAAGCTAGTAGTACGGTATGCTCTACTAAATGACAATAATTATTCTGTCGTACAACAACAATAGCTTCGAACAAATGTTTGTTTTGAAGAAAGTAGGGGAGTGGGACTTTCAAAGTCAGGAGGTAGCAGTGAGCTTATCTTTTGGGAGCTATCAGGAGATTGAAAACATAGAATGAAAACAAAAAGCAGAGGGGAAATTTCAGGAGAGCAGAGAGATATTACTTTCCAATGTAGGCAAAAAGAAAAGTCTATTAGATACGCCTTTCGAATTATATCTAGCCTAATTTGGCCCTGGAGAGAAAGGAGATGATAGAGTACGCTGCCATTAACATAAACGATGTGATGGGCAATTTGATTGGCCGGACAATCACTCATATTTTCTAATAAATATCGCTACAATTTCTGGATTCGATTCCTTTTTTATTATAAATATTACAGTTACAAAATAATTACTATCAATAAATCTAATTACAACATAATGGCTAAAACATCTATTGCACCTCCCAGACCTTTGAACTGCTTTTTGATTTATCGTATGGACAAACAAAAGGAAATCTTAGATAAATGTGAAGGTGCCAATCATCGCGATATGTCAAAAATCATTGCAAAGTGGTGGAAAGAAGCAACTGATGAAGAAAAGGCCCCATATAAAAAGAAGGCTTCAGAAGAAAAGAAAAAACACGCTGAACTGTAAGTAGCATTATACACATCTCTTTTCTTCCAATAACTAACATGTTGATCTTTTTTATCTTTAGGTATCCTGACTACAAGTATTCCCCAAAAAAGAAGACTACACCCAAGCGTATCTACAGACGCAAAACCAACAGCAGCTTTACCTCGAGAACGGAAGAAAACAACAGAATAATGGAAATTATTTATGACTGCCACAGTTCTTTGGAAACAGCTTGCGAATCAGCCGAATCAACCAAGATTGAATCTGTAGAATCGCCAAAATTGACCTGTGCTACTACAAATGTTGATTCTGCTGACGCTCAAGTCCCTTTCTTTCCAGAAAACTCGATCAGTCCTGTATTATCATGGAAAAGCTCACCTGGTCCCCAATATTATCCCATCACACCTGATGTCGAATCCCCTTGCTTGAGCTTCAGTACAAGCATTCCTCTTCATTCATTCTCTCCAATGATTGAAAGTGTATCCTCGCTTATTACTGAACCAACAACAGGATACTCTACTCCAAGTGCTGTCTTTTCTCCCATAAGTTACCACATTGAACCACCTATGTTTCGTTCTGATAGCCCAGAGCAATTCTACCCTTCACCATCTTATGATATGTGCTCGAACGGCATTCCCACACCTACAGATTTGTCACCTACCATCAGCTATGCCACTGACTATAGTTTTTTTACTGACCGTGATAGTATGCAAGATGCTGCTAGTCCTATCTTCAACTCAGAATGCCACGATATGTCATTCTGTTCACCACTTGACTTACAGCGCGAATCTCTCTATTCCTTCTTCAAGCCAAACCATGTTCCACAGTACATCGATCCTTCCTTCATCATGAAGTGTTAATTTTCTTTATTTACTTTCAACATCATATCCCTCTTTTTTTTTTCTGAGAAAAAAAATTATGTATTTATTTTCATATTCATTACTTTTACTATACACATTCACATTTATTACGTTTATTTCTATGTTCAGTACCATCTGATTTAATTATGTTAATCGCGCGCTTATGCCTTTCCCCATTATTTTTTTACACATTTTTCATTTTTCCTCATTCATTTTTTTCTTAGACATAGAAGAAAAAAAAAAAACGTAATATATACACATACAATAGAGCTTATAGAATAAACTTACACTTCATTACATCACTCTTTAGAAATAAAATAATATCTATTTAATATTAGTAACTATACACTTTTTTTGTTTGTTTGTTTATTTATTGATTAATTGACATATTCAAAATATTAGACTGCATATGCTTGTTTACCGTGTTCCTATAAATTGAAACAGGTTAATACCTTGTTTATAAGCCAAAATACAAAACCACTTACGCTAATAACACAAATATGATCTAAATCACGGAAGTATTCATTATAATCCAAGGCATAACCAACAACAAATTCATCAGGAATAGAGAATCCAACATAGTCAGGAATGTAACCGTTGCTTCTTGTGGTCTTCTTAATCAACAAACTGGTGACCTTGACGGACTTTGGTGCAAATGTTTCCAATTTCTTCAAAAGCTGAACCATAGTAGCACCAGTATCAATAATATCTTCAACGATCAAGATGTTCTATAATATCAAAATGTTGATATATATGTATATTACGCGTTATTGATTCTCTCTTACCTTTCCCTTGAAATCATTACATTCTTCATCAGTCAAAGACATGGTAACACCTTCGGACTGATCATTTTTATATGACTTTACACGAATGAATTCTAAACTCAAGGGGATGGTCTTTCCATCCTTTGTTCTAAGCTTCTTGATGCAGTTGACAAGATCAGCAAAGTATTGATGTCCACCCTTCAAAATACAGCATACAACTATATATGTGGTTAACAAAAGCTAGATCATGATATATCATAAATTACATACCCAAGGGTCCGGTGGTTTCGTCAACGATCAAGCGAGCTAACTTGTTGACGCGATCCTAATATATCCCATTTTAATATATCACTTGTACGTCTTTACCAAAACCTATTTACCATAATAACACCGTGAGGAATAAGAATAGAAGAAACTTCCTTTTCATAATGAGTAGGAATCACAAAGTGATCAAGAGAATAGTGGTTCTTCTCTGTGGTCACGTCAATCCACTGGCTAGCGTTCATAGGCATTTTTTATATATATTTTCAAGTAAGAAGAAGTGGGGAAAAAAAAAGAATGCTAAGCATTGATATTAAATTTTGCACCAGTGGCTTATGGCGATCTGAAACTCCGCTGACCCATGAATCAAAGAAGAATGTTGATGATTTGCATTTCTTTCTTTAAGTTAAAGTTTTGTAGGGGAATCAAAGCTTTTGTACTTGTTTTTGGTTTTGAGAGCAAAAAAAAAAATAATGTTAAATGGCTTGCACACATTTCTTACAGAAAAACCTTATGTTGTGTCAATGGAAACCATATTTTATAATACAAAATATACAAACGGGGAGAACGCCGGTGATTGAATTTACAGATCTAGCTGTGTGCTAGGTGATCGGTCAACATTGGCGGTACATTAGCATGTAAATAAAAGGCCTGGCTCATCACTCACAGCTATTTTGAAAACCTATATATCAATATTATAAGATAGATTCACTATTTATTGGCCCATACCAAAGGCCTAATTCTGTTGATATTTCTCCCGTTAAATCTAGGTTTTCTTTTGGTATCCCTGCATTTTCCCTATCCCTTTATTATACAATATAACGAACATACGCCATAAAGGTTAACCATGGTGCTTGTATTTATGATGGAAATAGTCTACTCTTCTTCCTCTTCTCTCCTTTTTACAAGATGCACTATATTTCGTGATGGAAATTATAGTTATATTATATGTTTGTCACCTATGTCAACTGCATCTACCGTTGCACAATCTTGTATTCCATTCCCCTGCTCCATCAAGTGCATTTAATTATCAAACCGGTTTGTTTATTTTTACTTTTTAGAAAAAAACCTTATTTCACGTCTACAAACATATTGCATTTTTCTTAAATAGGAAACAAAAACAAAATATACATACCTTGGTTTATGCCATCAATGCGGATATATAAATATAGTATATAATTTATTATTACCAGCATATTCATTCAAGAGTTAGTATTGGGTTGTCTGATAAAAAAAATCCGATTTTATAGAAATCTTTAAAATACTACAACTTGTTTCAAAATCGAGTTTATTAATCAAAGTAATCACCAGCAAGCAGTAAGCTGAAGACCCTGTTTGGGAAACTTTGCTGATCTCTAATCTTTATTTAGCTATCCACCGGACCAACATTTGTTATACTCACTTATGCGACTTTTTGGGCTTTCCTATCATCCGAAGATGTCTCGCAATGGTATATTTAGAAAATTGCATACGGGATGCAAGTTCACTTATGGTTAGTGTTGACCTAATTCAACCAATTCTCTCAACTCCTCCTCATCAAATTCAGATGGTCTACCTCGACCATCCTTACCTTCAAGTGACATGTCGCCTGAACGAAATTTTTCAAATAATTTTCTGACCTGTTGTTCACTAATTATACCCTCGCCCTATATGTCAGTAATTGTTCTGGCTGCTTTCGCAGCGTTTCCGTCGCGTTTGAATTCATGCAATAAAAATGTTACTCCTTTTTTTTTATATATAATTAGTTATTAAAATGAATCAAATACTGTTTTTTTCAAGAAATTGAGAAAAGTAGAGAGAGTTATTGAGAAAAACAGGAAGAATAAGTCAGTCAATTGATTACATAAAATGAATGTAAAATATACTAAATATATAAATAAATTTACTCAAAGTATTTACTGGTTGTCAATGTATTATGATCAACATATACACGAAAACTTGGTAAGGCGGAGGATGCTCGCTACACTCTATACACTTGATAAAATAAATAGGAATAAATATAGCATTAATGAATCAGCTGGGAAAAAGATATAGAAAAAAACTAACTATTCTTACCTTCATGGGATAGAGTGAGGGAGAAGAATGGAGCGCCATAGGGTAGGTCAGAGAAGAAGAGTGGCTACATCAAAGCACTCTTTCTCAGTGACCACTTCTTTATACAACATGTTTAACATAAACATACCTGTTATGATCATTTTAGCAAAAGCAAATCCAAGGGATAAGCGGAGAAGAAGAGGCGCATGCTACAATATATATCTTGCTCTTAGATATACTTCTTTTTTACTCTATGTTAAACCATGAATATTTACCTGGTTAAAAAGAATGTAACAGTTCCGCAAGAAGATAAAAGCGATAAAGAAAAGAAAAAGTACTTATCATCTTCTAGCATAAGAGGGCTAATTGGAAACACTGCCTTTGGGTTTCCATCATATCACCTGGGGTCGTTAAATACCCCGTTCAATACAACTACCAAGTCGGCTATTGCCGGCCCGTCCCATAGGCCTGATGAGGCTGTAAGTTTTATAATTGATATCAATGTTATGTAATGGAATGCTAATTTTATTCATATATACTTTTTTATTCTGATTTATACTTATCTACAATATACTTGTTTGCTTTGAATCTACTACATTGGTTATCATGATCTAATTATGGTTACTCTTCCCAATAATTCTCTCTGTTTTTCTCAATTATTCTTATTTTATTTCTCAAAATCTTTTCCCCCTTTTCTCATTTTTTCTCAATTTCTTGAAAAAAACAGTATAAGAGATAGAATAAGTAGAGGAATAAATCACTGTGTGCTGAGATCTATGCGTATCACTAACGAAATATGAAGTTCCACATTTAAAAAGCCTATAAGGTCCAATTATAATGAGATGCAAAACAAGCCTGAGAGCCCTACTTTTTCCGTTTGAAATATATATATTTTTATTATAATGGAAGAAATAAACGCTTTCTTTTAAAAAAGGTTACAGAGGTACAGTTTTCTATGAAACAACGATACTTTTAAATAACGTAAAGTGCATCAGCCACTCAACAAGG
>VCJK01001239.1:69567-82277 GCA_024139485.1 Backusella psychrophila | reverse complement strand
AAAAAAAAAAAAAAAAAAAAAAGTACAAAATGTACCTTGAGACTATTTTGTACGAATTCCATAAAGTCAAGACAAAGTTTTTATAAAAAAAAATATTAAATAGTTTGGTTTTTATTAAACGAATTAGTTATCATATAAAGGGTTGTGATTTGATGTTATTTTGTTGTAGTATGTGACAATAAGAACCATCGAAATGACAGATAAAAAGTCAGTGAGGAAGAATTGAAGAATGATAAAACGATCCATTCCTAGAGCCAATATGTTTAAGTATGCTGTTTCAAAAATGAGTCGGATTGTATTCAAGACGCCAAAGACAACCAGAATAGTATTTCCCAGGCGAGACAATAAATGTCTGTGCTGAATGACGAGAGAGAAGAACAAGAGAAAATAAAGCCACTTGAGTGCCGTAATAGCAATATAAAGTGATCTAAATTTATAATAGTAGTATATAGTGCTCTTTAGATATACAACGTAAATAGCTGTTGCAGAAATGATCAGTACGAGCTGGATAAAAGTCAATAGATATGCCATGTTGATCTGAATACTTCTTTTTTCCTTGACCAGATTTGAAAAAACGCTGATACCAGACATCCATGTCAATGGCATAAGACCAAAACCGAATAACATCACAGGAATATTAGCATAAAAATCTGTATTAGAACCACCATAATGAGCATAGATCATTAAAGAGCGATATAATAAACCTGCTCCATTGATGATTCCAAATAGGGATGCAAATATAACAAACAGAGTTGCACGGCTATTGGCTTTAGATGATCCACATAAAGAGACTAATACTGTATATGCCAGTAGAAAAATAAATATCACTACAACTCCAACAGGAATAAAACGTGCGGCACCCTCTAGACTGTAAGTAAGCATTGAAGTAAATACCAATTCGAATATCAGGTTTATATATATAAACTATGGTTGCACAGTGACACATGAAGTGGTTTTGAAAGTCATCTACACTCGTCCTTTTTCGTAGTGTAGTGTATATGTAAGATTTCTTCATTTACTATTAATAGAAAATTTACAGCTGATACATTCGTATCACAATAGCTATAATATTTATACTTTTTCATAATCTGTTAAAATATATTGAGGACATGTTTCTTTTTGATCCCCCATTGCAAACATTTGGCGAAATTAAAAAAAATAAAAACTAAGCAAAATAAAAACAAAATACTTTTGATGAATAGTCCCTTCCTACCCATTATGTCAAGTAAATGGTTATTTTTATATACTGTTAAACATACCAGCTTGCTTTAACCATGATCTACAAGAACACAGGCCAAAATTTCTGCCTTTAAGCAGTTTGTATGTGCCCTATCAAATCTCAAGATTTCACGACATGGCCATTTAATTAAGAGGTGGTGTCGCCTGGTTTTTTCTTAAAAAAGAAAGTCAGCTAATATCGTTTTACAATGTGACAATGCATTTACTATGGCGCTGGTGCTACGTGGCTGATGAATGAATCAAATTACATCAATTCATATGCTGAAAAAAAAACAAGTGTCTTTATAGCTTAAAATATTCAACATTACATTACAGTCTTCCGTACTATCAGATTAAATTGATGAAGTTATTGCTTTAGATCTGAAAAGACTATGATTTAAGTTTCTTTTCTCTTTCTCTTTCTCTCGACCATATATAATGATAGCATTTGTAAATAATGCATGTTGCTAAGCTCTGTATCCAAGTTACATTGTGATACATTATTACATAATCTACCCATTCTTTTCTTTCTTTTTACAGTCTTGAATGGTTGTCAATACTATGAATTATATGGATTTCAACCCTGGAAAAACTTGGCAGGAATAATCTGAACCTGCCATTTTGAAAAAGTCATAATAGCCAACAATAGTGAGTGCTTCGATCATGAAACGCACTAAAAAAAGAAAGGTCATGTGATCAAGTCAATCTCTGTTTTCAACAACTTTCTTTGTGGTTTTTTTTTGCCTAGTGATTTACTTGTCTCTTTTCCTGATGCCGCCTAAAAAGAATGCTTTGTCTACTGTCGTAGACGATCTCGTCCGTGCTTCTTTAGGAAAGTCTGGTTCAATCATTGAAACAGATGATCTTGATAAATATGTTGCAGATTTAATCTTGAAGGAAGCAGAAGAAAAACGTAAAAAGTACAACAGCATTGGTGTTCGAGCTTACCAACCCGATACTGGCTTGTAAAGTATATTGGCATTATATAAAGCTTTTAATATTTACTCTTTCTATCCAAACTTAGACCGCCAAACAACTTGCCAAAACCAAACAAACGATTCTTATTGAATATGGTAAAGGCAACTGATAGTCATAATAAGCACGTAATCAGATCGAACGAAGAAAACGTGGCTAAATTAAGAAGGGAAAGATTGGATAGAGAGCGATCGAGAAGAGATCAAGATGAAAAACATGGACGTCATTCTAGAAGATCAAGGTCAAGATCGCGGTCGAGATCACGATCGCCTGATAGAAAGAGAAGCCGCTCGCATAGAAAGCCATCAAGGTCGAGATCACGGTCGAGATCAAGTTCACCTGATAGAAAGAGCAGCCGCTCACATAGAAGGCCATCACATTCTCTAGATTCACCCAAAGATAAGCCAAGAGATGCTCCAAAAAAGGAAGAGATTCAGTACCGCGGTCGAGGCAAAGTCAAAATGGCAGGTTCATCCATGGATAAATATTTTGAGAAGGATTATGATCCAGAGCGTGATATAGAATCAGATTTGGAGGAGTATGTTTACACAGAGACATTAGATACAAAAGTAAAAGAGAAGAAGGATAGAAAGAGTAAAAAAGATAAAAAGAAAGATAAAAAGGATAAAAAAGATCATGACAAAAAGAAGAAGAAGAAAAAGAAGCATAGAGAAGAAGAGAAGAGTGAAAAACCAAAGCCTACAAGAGCCTGGGATGTAGGGAAATAATAGGATAATAATAATAATAATAATAAAAAGGCTCTTTTGACAAAAAGAATAAACATATTAAATGCAAATGTTTTATTTTCTAGTATTGATATGTATATGAAATGATAATTGTGCAGGTGGTAAAATTATACAAAGTTTACAATGCTTGAATTCCAAACTTCCCAATCTTCCTCAATTTCTGGATTTCCAAACAATTTCAAGGCACTTAGTCTATAACGACCAAGTCCATGATATCGAATATTACTAACTGCATTATTATCTATCAAATACTCGGGTGGAACATAGTAAGAATCAACATCAAATGTGTAGTATGGTTCTGAAATTATGTTTCGACTCATAAGGTCCAAGTTGACTTTATATTTAGACAAAGGGATGTAACCAAGAACATCATCATGAGCATCAATTATTTCACACTTTATAAAGTTGGTGGGTGTGACGAGACTGATATTTATTTCGATGGAGCTGTTTCCATAGGTATCAAACTTGAAGACCTTCTTGTCTGTATTCATAAATGTCGTGTTTGTAGCGGTATCATTAAGAAAAGGTGGTAGGACTGGTGATAAAACAGGAAGGTCCTTTTGACGACCATTGACACCGAAATAAGGCACATGTATGTCTTTATGTTGATTGTTATTGGATTTAAATTGAATGAATCCACCGTAATATACAAAGGAAGACAAGGATGGGTCAGAAAGGTCAACGGTTACTGTCACATTAGCTGTTTCCTGGGATGGGACGGTGATGATGTCTGAAGAGAAAGTAATAGCAGCACTTTTTTCAGTAAGATTGGATGCACCATAATAGCTTCCGTTGTTACATGGATCGAAGGATGTAAGGGCAACTGATACATTGTTATATGTGTAGTATGTTACGTCTTCCGATCCCCAGTTAGAAACAGTCAAAACATGAGTTTTATAGAGATCAGTTGCAGTGTCGTTAAAGCTGATTTTAGATGGTGATACTAGAGCTGTCTGAGTGATGGCATCATAAACTATGAAATAAAAAGAAGTTTGATTTAGTTTTAGTTTTAGAAATAAATGTATATAGTTACCTTGAACAAGACCGGCACCTTGACGCAGAGGACTATCTAAAGAATGACTCTTGTAGACTTGAAGAGGCTTTGCATAATTCATAAACTTCTTTTTGATAAATGCAGGATTTTCCTTTGTCTTTTTTCCAAGAGCGGCGAGATACAAAGCAATGGATCCTGAGACGTAAGGAGTAGCCATTGATGTTCCTTGATAAACTCCCCACCCACCTATTTTGAGAGGGAGTGTAGATAAGACTTCACCTCCGATACCACCAAGTTCAGGCTTGAAAAGAAGTTCAGCGGCGGGACCCACGCTGGAGAAATTTGAGATAGTACCCCCAGCCAAGTTTTGGTTCAGGTAGCTTTTACTTTGGTGATTTCTTAACTTAATACGAACGTTACCCGTTTCATTGAATTTTTTGTAAAGATCCAGTCCATAGTCTTTGTTTACAACAAAACTGGTAAGAGTCCCATTTGACTTTTTAAAAGACCCAGTACGTAAATTATCACGAGACATAATAATAAGCCCCAATGCTCCATTTTCTTTGGCAATCTTAGATACTAGCTCAATACAGTGAGTTTGCATAAAAACAAGCGAATCTTTGATATTATCTTGGGAGAAATAGATATTCTTTTCTGAACAATCACTGGGCGTATTGGATGAAGCTTGGTGATATTTTTGGACTACCATGGGAATAGAGGTATGAGGGAAATGATCTGTGCTACCATTAGCGAGATAATAAGCTATATGGATAAAATATTAATTAATAATATGTTTTCTGATGATATATAGTTTATAGCACTTACGAATGAAGTAATCAATACCACTAGCTTTAAAGTTTGGACCATAATAGAAATCATTTTCAACTGAAGCAACTGAAATTGAATCTTCAGCTCTTGAAGGATCAGCAAGAGTATATATGGGATCAGCCCCATTATTTCCGGCAGCGATAACAACTGGATAGTACATATGTATTAGTACAAAGTATAAATGGCAGTATAATTCATTCATTACCAACAACGCCTTGTTCTATTATGTTGTTAAAAGCGGTATTTGTTGCATCGGAAGTCCAACTAGATGGTCCACCTAGGCTAATACTAATAACATCAACACCAGCCTCATATGCACGAATTAGAGCTGCTAAAATAACTTGGGTACTTGTAGTTGGTTTTACACAGGAGAATACTCGCCACATTCCAAGGGTGGCATCTGGGGCAACTCCAGTAAAATTCTATAAAAATAATTTGTAAACAATCAATAATATCTATATGTATATACAACTTACTTGACTAGGATCATATCCACCAATAATACCAGCAACGTGAGTACCATGACCTATAAATAAATGAAAGCAAAAGTGAGAAGAAGAAAAAAGATTGCGCATGTATCCCCAAATAATTACCACCAGCGATATCGGGACAGCTATCATAAGGATCCTCATCTTCAAGTGGATTTTCATGTCCATCTGGGTCATAGTGATCACCTACAAGATCGTAACCAGTGGCGACCTTGTAGCCTTTTCCGAATCCACCACCAAGAGCCGGGTGGTTATAGTCGATACCACTGTCAATGATGCCAATAAAGATACCTTTGCCTTTATTTTTAAGCTCTTCGTGAACTCGCTTAACCTGAGTCATTTGGTGGGGATTGACGAGGTCTGTCGGATCAATAGCAAGGTTAATTCCACTTTTGCCAAAATTTCTACTCGAGCGGACCATTCTGGCTTGCGGGTATACGTTTTCAACATCAGGATGGTCCATCATGGCATTCATGACGTCAGAATAAGCACCGCTATCAGGAGCATCAATATGGAATGCGAGACCGTGAAATATGGGTGATTTATAATTGTGAAGGGGCTTGATGTTAACATTGGAGAAGTCCTGACGGAAGGAATCAAAGAATGTATCACTGAGACCACTATCATGACCGGTGGAAAATTCGACAATGTATTTATTTTTTATGAGGTCAGAAGAAGAGTGTTTGTATTTATAATGTTCTAAATGTGATTTGGATGCATATACGATTTGATTTGAAAGAAAAATGGTCAAAAATACCAAAAATGGCAAACTTTTGACCAAAATTAAAAGTTTTAGAGAAATCATTCACTTTCGAGGAGGGGTAAAAAAGGTCTAAAGTATATGTAAAGTATTGATAATGGTAAAAATTGGATATCTTTTAAGTTTGGTACCGAAATTTTGTTTCTTTTATACCAAATCAAATATATATATATATATATAAAACCTGAACAGTTTTAAGGTACTCGTTGGCTTAAAACAAAGTTCATAAGTTGTTTGTTACTCAAAGACATCTGTCGTCAGGTATGATTTACTTAACACAAAAACTAAAAATAGATATGGAAAAGAGAACCCCAAAATTGGAAATCAGAATATCAAGATTATGGTGCTTTGGAAACTCTTTATGCTATCATTTAAAAATAAATAGGTTAATTATGATGGCTTCAATATTCTTTCTAATATTAAATGTGAATCAAAATCATGAAGAAGGGGTTTTATTTTTAAAATCTGACATGATATTTCAGCCAAAAAGTGATATAACAAGATGGCTTTTGTTTTGAACGTTAGTTTAATGGCTGGTACTTTACGGTAGCCGTTGATGCTTTTTCTTCTTTTTTATGACTATTATCAGATGATAATGGTAATGTTCAAGTGGGCTAATGATTCCAAAGGTCAATGCCTAAAGTGAAAGCAAACCGAAAAAAAACACAGCAATTTAAAACTTTTTGTTTTGTTTATTTTTATTTTTATTTTTCCATTGTAGTTTTTCTATTAACTGTATAGAGTGTACTAAATATTAGTATATATATTTAATGCTTTTATTCAAAACATTTTACTAATATAGCTTTGACTTGGCTATTAAATAGAAAAATGATAATACTATAAAAAAAAAATCCTCAGAATGTTTTGTTTTGTTTTTAAAGATGGCTCAGTAACTTGAATGACAATAAATGTGGCACCTTTGTGGGCTCTATTTTTATTATTGTTATTGGCTGGCGTTCGTTTATCGTTTCCATGTATGTGAAGAGGCTGGATAGAAAGCAGAAACCCATTCAACTGATTGGTCCAGAGGAAGACTTTTATAAAAGAAAGAAGACACTTTAATTGTAAAAATAAAAAATAAAAAGAAAGTGCTGCATACTGGAGTGATGCTTTTTTTTATATAGATCGATTTACTTCCAGACTATGTACTATCTTTGTAATTTATTAATTAAAATTAGATGTTAAAGTAATCTTGCATGATTTTTATCTAGTAGAGACGCTCTTTCAGTTTTTTTTTTTCTTCTTATTTCACTTTTGTATTCTGATCACACAAAATATATATGTATGTATTTACTCAAGATGGTTGATAGTACTTCGTGCCTTTCTTTAAAAAAAATATAAACGTTATTTTAGTTCAAATTTTGTGCCAATGAATGCGGAATAGATAAAATAAACTGATTACAAGGTAAAATTTGAATCAGTTTACCTTGAGTTTCAAGCCCTTGTTTGCTCATATGGGTAAAAGTTTTTATGTTATCTGATTTTTATTCAGACTCTAAAGTACAATGCAGCATTGATCCAGGGTGTTAATAAAATATAATCAGTTTCTAGTGAGCACTTCCAATAACATTTAATCAGTGGAATGGGATGTATATCTTCTTCTATGTTTACTATTAGAATATACCATTGTCAAAGTTCCACTTTTTCAAGTCTTGTCAATCGGATTTGAGCTCCCGACACATTTTATTTGATGTGTTTTATAAAACTCAAAATTAGTTAAAAAAAAAGGTTAAAACTCTTTACTTATAAGAGAGGGAGAAACAGAAAGGGTAAAACTGATATATGTTTGTAGAAATATGGATGCACTTCATGGAGTTGGAAAATACCATGTTCTCAAAGATTCAAATGATTAGGACAATAAATAGTTTATTTTTCTTTGTTTCTGAAAATTTGGCTGAAGAGTGTTTTTGTGAAATCAACATTCCTTCTTCAAATCAGGTTAAGCATGAAAATTGAAGAGCCTTTTTTTATCCAACGGTAATTCGAAGCCTGAAGTCGCTCTTTATGTTTTCTTTATGAAACTGTAAAAGAGAAAAGTGCATGGAATAAATTCTAGAGAATTGAAGGAGAGGGCATTATCTTGATCTCTTATTTTATACTTTATTTGTCAATGCAATTCCATCGGCAAAGATCCATTGCCTTTTTTTCTCATTTTGATACTTACCTAAATCATAATATACACCATTTTTATTTCTGTTTCATTGACGCTTTGTTATCCACCTTTGAATATACATTTTTATAGCAATATTATACCTAGGGTAGTAGTATGTAATATAGTGGTTGAATATGCCAACTCAGTTTCAATGGAACCTTTTTCTCTTTGAATTGGTGGGTGGATCTGATGAGAAATTTCGATGACATATAATAAAAACGATGAAAAATGCAACCACGAATTGAAATCAATAATACAGGATTAAAGAAAATTGAAAAAAAGAATTGCGATAAAAATCAATGTACAATGAAAACATGATAAATAGCAACCAACCAAAAAATAATACTATGTAGTAGTGAAGCAATACTATAAATGAATACAGAAAGTACGATAAGCTATATGACCAACTGTTCTGTATATCAGCTATACTTGAGACTGAAAAAGACAATGGCATAATAGATTAAAACCAATGATTCACAATAGGATTCGATTTTCAACCAAGTAAAAATACGTTGTGAAAAGTGAGCAGAAATTATATATAAAGTGGTGAATAATAAATATTTATAAAAAGGGAAGCAACAAAATCAATGCCAAGAAAAAAAGAAAAAGAAATAGTAATAAAATGGAGGAAGAAGGCTTCCTGTCAAAATTACCGAGTCAAAGCTAGGAAAGCAACGTGGGACGAGTTCGAAACACCGGACAAGCAACCGAACAAAACATCGGACACCCGGGCCGTCACGTGATATTTAAAGATGAGATTGAATAGAAGAAGCATATAAAACAAGTAGCCGATTTGGCCGAGCGGTCTAAGGCGCCGCACTCAAGTTGCGGTCTCGCAAGAGGCGTGAGTTCGAATCTCACAGTCGGCAATATCTTTTGATCTTTTCGCAAGCGTTTCTTTTTTTGTTTTGGTAATTTGCTGTCTTTACCGTTGTTCGTTTTTGAGCATTCAGTAGCTTCGAGTGAGCACCAGTAGTTTGAAGTACTACTACCATATAGATCTCTTATATAAATGATCGTCTTTTTATACAAGAGGAAAGAAATAAAGATACTAAATCACACAGAATTGAACAAGTATAATTTTGGATATTTCACGAAAACATAATTAAAGTTTATTTGTATGCTAAATGAGTTACTTTTTTGCGAGAAAATTAGCGATTACAAGTGAAATACACCCTATTGTAGAATATGAAATTAAAAAAAAAGGGGTTATCTCGTTCAATCAGGATTAATTACTAGAGAAAAACAGTGACGATTAAAAAAAAAACAAATAGTTATAGCTGTAAAACCATTTAATAGATAATAGTGTTGCTAATAATGCAAAACTCTTTGTTTTTATTTGTTTCATTTTAAGGTCTAATATTTACAGGTAAAATAGATAATAATAGGGGGGGGGATAATAGTAATAAAATATAACACTTTTAACAATCAAGTTATAACACAGGGTATAGGATAAGAAATATACAACATAAAATATACACTATTTAAGCCTTTGCCTCCAAACTACTCCCACAGCCATTTTCAACGCGAAGGTGACGATTCAAAGCATCCATTCTAGCAAAAGGCTTTTTACAGTTCTTACAAGCATAAGGCTTTACTCCCCAATGCAACTTTTCATGTCTGTTACGATCGTGTTGTCGAGCAAAGCATCTTCCACACTGAGTGCATGCGTAGGGTCGATCAGCTGTGTGTGTTCGCATATGAGAAGTGAGGTTATATGGGCGAGTAAATGATTTCCCACAGCCAGGATGCATACAGGTGAATGGTGTTGATACAGAAGAATTCGAGCGTGCTCTTTTATCACTGTTACTTCTACGAACCACTCTTGAATTGATTGTTGACGGTTCCGTTACAAATATTTTGAGGTCATCTGATGACGGACGTGGAGGTTCGGAAACTCGACGTGAACGACCCTTCTTCACTGATAAATAATTGTTACCCCCACCGTTACCATTATTGTCACTGATGTTTTCACTAAAGAGAACTGGTGATGGAATTCCGACAGAAGTTGACATGTCCAAAAAATCAAACTCGGGAGAAGGCGTGTACATTGAAGCACCATCAAAGGATTGGCTTGAAACAGAAACTGGAGATGAACCTCTTATAGGTGTCCATGATAGCCAAGTGTTGTTGTCTTCTTGTGGACCTAACAGATCATCAAAAAGAATAACAGGATCCATTACTTGGTTCAAAGATTGTTCTTCAAAGGGATAGAATTGCTGTTGCTGTTGTTGCTGTTGCTGTTGCTGTTGCTCCTGCTGCTGCTGCTGCTGCTGAGAATTGTTCATGTGATCTAACTGAGCAGAGTGTTGAGCAATAAATTGATCGACAAACTTCAGTGAAGACATGTTGGTAGTAACTGGAGTTGGTTCAGTAACAGAGATACATGGTTGGATATCAAGACTGAGAGATAATCTTTGGTGATGTGACTCATTCATATCCAACCTTGATACAGCATCTTCTAACTCGCCCGTAGCTGTAGGTAAAGCAAGTGGTGCTATCAGCTGTGTGTCAATACCATTCTGATAATATTGTGGATTATTTGAGAAAGTAGGATCTTGAATTGGGAGAGAAGGGCTATAAGCATTAGGATATACATGAGGACTGTGAGAGGAATAAGTATCAAATAAAGGATCTGACTCAATGATTTGGTCTTCAGCTCCTTGTGACCATGAATACATGTTTGGGTTATATTCAAATTGTGGGTTATTAGTGGAATTGTTCATCAAGTAAAGGGATAATTGCAAATAGAAAAAAAAAAGTAAAGATAAAGAAGGTTGTATTGATTTTTTTTGGGGAAAAACCGACTTTTATACGCCATAACCACTTTTATCCGCGTGACGCTTCTCTACAATGTCGATATTTTTAGAATCGTTACACTGTGTATTAGTGTTGCTGAGCACATGATTGAAGGATCTTTAGGTCACATCAGTGTTTGTGTTGTGCTTATTTACGAAAAGAGAAAAAATCAGGAAAGCAGAAATATTAACTATGCATCTCTAAAAATAAACCACCCCGTCCCTTTCATTTGAACAAACTCTATTGAATGACATAATACAGCGATCCAATCTTGCAGAAAAACGATCACCATCTCCAGACTTGAGAAAACACACTTACTAAAAACAAACAAGATGAACAAGTGCAACCACTCTGTGATTTAAATGAACTTGAATCGTACATACAACAATTGTGCTTTATCTTATTTTTCATATATGAAAAAAATGGTATAATCGTCGGAATTTATTCTTTTTCATTCTTTTGACACAAACTTCGAAATTACCAAAAAAGAGTTGCCAGAAATGAAGGATATGGAAAAGGAAATTTTAAAAGGGAAAAAAAACTTTACTGTGAAACTCTCTCTTTCTCTGTGTGTGGTAGAGAGTTTCACGCATCTAATAATAGAATTCGTAATGCCAACCGTTTGCAAACGGATGAGAAGGTGAAAAAGAGATTTTCGTTTTCAAAGCATTCAGGAATTGTTACGTATTTATTTTTAAATTATATTTTTATAGAATAGATCTCAATGTGTTTTTAGTTTTTAAAAAAGCAGTAGTTCAGTTAGTCATTTAAAGCATTGCGTCGCCTTAGTTTTATAATGGAATTAAACCCCACTTGTATTACGCGATTAAAAAAAAGCAAATATGTCAATATGCACTCTAATCTTTCTTTTACAAATCAAAAGGCAAAAAAAAAAAAAAAAACTTGTTGAATATTTGAGGGAAGCAATAGTTTGATTCATGTATAGAAGTTTTTGAGGGCGTTTTTTGTTTATGTTTTTCTGTCTGGGCTTAAAACCCATTTTTGCCCTGGAACCTTATTTTGTTTGTATTACAAGCAACTCCTCATTTTAAACTCAAGATTAAACTCTCTTTTAGAAGACAAAAGTAAGTTTTATTGTAAACAGGGAAAAAAAAAAGTGGATTTAGTTCAATTGCAATTGAATGTGTGTAATCCCAATAGTAGATATAGAATCGCTATTCTCCAATATGATTTTATTCAAAGTTGAGAAATAACTCGAATTCATATAATTCTGGGTAGTAATATTCAGCTGATTTTATCATGTTGCTGGTTATTTTTTATAAACAGCCGCTTCAAAGAAAGCTGTCAATATTTACGAACTCCTCCTGTTGTTTAAGTTGATCTGCTAAACATAGCAGTGGTATATTTTTTTAAAGTCAAATCAAGCCTGTTACTCGGTACCACCCTTCACCTTGATAGACGTTACATAAGCAATAAAAATTGTGAAAGCCAAAAAGTTAAAAGCATAAAGTTAAAAGTTAGCACAATCAATCCTTTTCTTAACTCCCTCAATTATAGCAAATGGAGGGACCATTTATATATTATTATTATTTTTTAATTGGATTAAGTATTGAATAACCAAAAGTACCTGATTATAATCTTTTTTATAGGAATGGCATATTTTTTGCTGCATGTAGTTTTTATTTAATAAGGTAATATTTTTGATTTTCTGTATAACGACAGATTGATTAATAAACTTATTCTAAAAGATAATTTCTTTTTTGGTGCCATTTAAGATTTGATAGCTATT
>VCJK01001239.1:12851-23459 GCA_024139485.1 Backusella psychrophila | reverse complement strand
AAAAAAAAGGGAATGGGATTGGTAAAAGAAAAAGACAATAACAGTGCCGTTGGAAAGACTTGTCTCCTGATATCCTACACAACAAATGCGTTCCCTAGTGAATATATTCCTACTGTGTAAGATACTTAGCATGTCGTTCAAGAGAAGAAGAATTTCTTGCTTAATTGTTTTTTTTTTTTTGTTTTTTTTTATAAGCTTTGACAATTATTCTGCAAGTATAAATGTGGAAGGAAAACCAATCAATTTAGGGTTATGGGATACAGCCGGACAAGAAGACTATGATAGATTACGACCACTTTCTTATCCTCAAACAGATGTTTTTATTGTATGCTTTTCTATTATTAGCTCACCATCATTTGAAAATGTTAAAACAAAGGTAACACCATATTTAAGAAAAATAGAACTGCAATTTATATATTTTTTTTCTCATTTAGTGGTATCCCGAAATCAGTCACCATGCACCAAACACACCAATTATCTTGGTTGGTACCAAGATGGATTTAAGAGATGACACCGAAACTCTTAATAAGCTTAAACAAAAACACATGGAACCCGTTTCATCTGAACAAAGTCTTCAGGCAGTCAAAGACATCGGTGCTGTAAAATATTTGGAATGCTCAGCCTTGACACAAACAGGCTTAAAGAACGTCTTTGATGAAGCAATTCGTGCTGTGCTTTTGCCATCCCGTCAACAAAAGAAAAACAAAAAGTGTAACATTTTGTAAGAGATGGATGATAAAAGCAGTTCTACAATAGCAATAATAAAAAAAAATTATGTCTCTCTTTCCCTTTTCTACTTTGTTTATCTTGGTCAACTATGATATCCACAATAATATATCTAAAAAAGAATTCGATGCACCATTCATAATTATGCGCTCATTCAAAAAATTTCATTCACCATTTTCGATTACAAACTGCCGACAAGGTATAAACAAACTATTCTATTCTAATTCACCAATGCTGGATTACTTTTATCCTTTTAAAAAGCATATTATGTTATTGCATTGGTATTGCATTGGTAGTGAAGAGTCTTTTTGGTTTAAAATGTCTAAAACTTTAAAGTAAAAATTATGGAGATCATTGAGTTTGAAAAAAAATTAAAATGTATATGTAACACACAAAACTTTATTTTTTTAATTAACGTTGATCAACTTTTTTTTTTTCATTTCTACTAAAAAACAGTGACCACATAATATCTCAATATCATCTTTAAAATACAATAAAATATTGCAATGGTGAAAAAAAATTTTACAGATAAAACCTATTGGCACAATTGGTTAACTGCCGTCTTGGTATTGCCGTTACCTTCATTCAAGGCACGACGTCTGTGATACCTATTCGACGGGTGATCCCAAATTAGGGTTATTCCATTTTAATTGGTTCCAGACATTGGTCAATGGAACCGTCTCATCGGCTCAGATATGTGCTGACCAAGTTATGTTTGAGGGATATTCTAATAAATAAAGGTATTGTGGTTCGTTTTGATGTGCTTAGTAGAAATAAGGCTTGAAAAATAGCATGATGAAAAATAAAAAAGTGTAATGAAGGCTTGCTTATTAAATGGAATTAAAGAGAGACATTTATATATGTCTCCATTATAAACCGAGTGGCTTCTATATGGCAAATATAAGACTGGTTAATGGTGGTTAAGGATATTTCGGTACTATTTCATGACCAAGCTCTCTGGTCATTAATCGGTATCTCTTTCTATAACCAATGTTGAAAATATATAATATATAGGTTGCTAGGAACGAGAAGATATAGACCTCAATCATGTATGGTTTTTGATTGATACCAAGTCGATGCCTAGACCTATTCTACCTCTATACTAAACTTGTTATTTAGCTGTTCATATTCCGTAACAAAGTTTTTAAATAAATGTTTCCTGTATAGAATGTTCAAAAGGCTCGATGAATATTCAGAGAGTCAAGGAAACATTTGGTGTTATTTTTTGTAAGAATGAGAAGTAAAGAGAATAAAGAAAAGAAAAGATGAAAATAAATACAAAAAGTTAAAAAAGGAATGAAAAATACAAGAGGTATATCTGTGATCAACATATGAGTTGCAGTAGGACCGATTTTTTTTTCACAAAGCACCCAATGGATTAACAAGAGCTCAAAATCTTTTATTCTTCATTTAATTTATTGAGTAAAAAATAGTCAATGAATAGAGCAAGAGCAAAGTGGTATTCGTAGTAGTAGTTTATTTTAGTGATGTATGGATCAAAGAGGAGCTCAGATTGATTGGTTATGAAGCCAGCAATGAGGATTCGTTTTTTTTGAAAAGAAATAGAGATAATTAAACAAGAAAAAACCACAAGTTGAGCACAATTTATTGCTCAATAAAGATGTTCAAAACGGTCCAGATGATGGTAAAGTATGTTTTAACCTGTGTCTTATTTTGTATATAGCCTATCAGTAACTTTTCATTTGTTGGCGGGCTCTAAATATCACACTCAGATGTAAAATATAAACACAAGCTGGGCAGTCTTACTGATGGTGAAGTTTTTTTACCAATTGAAGAAAGCATAATCTTCTTTGTGTATATTTGTTTTTTACTTTTATTAAGATTATAAAAATAGAATGAAAAAGGTTGTAAAAAAGTATATAGGGGAGTTCTTGCTGATTACTCGATGAAAGAAGAAAATGTTGAGGTAGCAAAAAATATAAATAAGCAATGCAACACAAACAAATGCCTATTTTGGGTTCACCGACCACCCCTATTCTTCGCTCAACAACATTGATATTATTAACACTTTAATCCGATTGATGGAGCTCGGAATCCTTCTCCACAATATGAAGAAATCCTTGAAATTTCTGTTGGAATACATAGTGGATATGAACAGTTTAGAATAGTAATTATTTTATTAACTTGAGTTTGATTTCTGAGTGCTTTTAATACTGTTTTTTTTTTAAACGTCCCGGTAGAAATAGCTTGTGCTTTTTTGAGAGCGACTTGATAACGCTGTAGTCACTATGGAAGTCTTGAATATTTGTAATTAGATCATCAATAATAGAATAGCCTCGAGTAATTTTTTGAATGTCTCCATTCTCTAAATCTGTATATCGACGAGGGTATGCAAGTAACTTCACAGGTTCAATTAAGTAGATACCTTCATGAGAGTCCCATAATTTGGATTAATGGAAGCTTGATGGTTTTGAGTATGGTGCTGAGGTGGCTTTTGCTGGCAAGGGAAAATCTTAGTTTATCGTTGAAATGCTTAGATTCGGTTGTAGATGATGGCTTTGCAAGCTCATCACTGATCATATCGTGCTCGTTTT
Organism: Backusella psychrophila; assembly: GCA_024139485.1. Classification (NCBI taxonomy): domain Eukaryota; kingdom Fungi; phylum Mucoromycota; class Mucoromycetes; order Mucorales; family Backusellaceae; genus Backusella; species Backusella psychrophila. The sequence continues at coordinate 20,178 of VCJK01001239.1, read as the reverse complement.
TTTTTTGAGATAAACAATTATCCTTAAATCAAGTTTGAGGTTCAAAGACATAGTCTTGCAGTCAATCGCCATGGTCTCGCCCCACTGTAAGAGTACGTCTTTTTTATGTCCAAAATATGATTCAAATAAGTATGATCAGTATTTGATATTGATGGACTGTTCGGGACAAGCTGTGATCTATGCGTCTGAGAACATAAATTACCTGAATGCATGCTACTCGATGATTTATTTGTAGATGTTGAGCACGGAGTGGTCGACTTTATTTCCGGGGTATAATTCATGATTTCATTGTTGTAGAATATTTTAATTTGCTGACTATTTTTGATTTTAGAGAAGAAGGGTGTCAGTGCGTCGATGTTGTTGTCACTGTGGTTGTCTCTGCCAAAGATGGACAAATATTTCTTCATAAAAGCGCTTGTATGATGTCCACCAATAAGATCAATCTGAGATTCTTGATTAGTTTCAGACATGTCCACAATCATGTTTTTGGATGAACTAAATATCAATGATTATTAATTATAGAGTAGAGCATATAAACTGTAAAATGTAACTTACTATGTGAAGTATCTTGATTTCTGATCTACGACCTGATGCATTTCTCCTAGTTTCAGTAAAGTGTATCCAAGTGTGGATTCATGACCTGCAATTTTGATTGAGTCCTTGGCCATGTCCTATAATCATTATGAATTGATTAATGAATTGCACAGCTTCGTATTTACTGCTATTATTACAGTCGCTAGATATATATGGCATTACCTTTAACACATGAGTTTGATATGTGTCTTACCTTCTGTAAAGAACGAGTATGTTGATAACAATTCAGTAACAGAACAAACTGGGTTGCAGAGTTTTTTTGCTATAACCTTGACCAAAACGACGTGAATTATAACAGAGTAGTCCCTGATGAGTCTCTTTCATGAAGCCATTTGCATTGCAGCCACAAATAAAAGAACTGGTCCATGAAATATAACGATTTACTGTTGAAGCTAGTAATAAAAGTAAGTATAACTATCAGTATGTACTTTCAAAGGTATACATCTTACCATAGTTTGAGCTATCTGTTCCAATCTTGACTGAGAGTAGAAAAGTACGTTCTTTATGAATCATAATAAAGTAAACGAAAGAAAGAAGGAGAAAAAGATAAACAAATCCCTCTTTTTATTACCAATAAATAATGAATCATATTTTCATTATTCTGATAAACAAAATCACGCTGCATAAAACAATCTTCTCCTCATTAGTATTAGATAAACTTAATCTAGTTATATATAAGGGTGTGTTCATTCTTTATATCAATCAATGCCGCCGCATTGTACTCATAAGTGAATGAGATTGACAATATTCACTCGTATTATTTGAAGTGAAAACAAGTATAGAACACTTATAAAGCAAGTGATATACAACCACAATCCTTTTTTTGATGGAAATAGAAGTGTATTTAAGAAAATTAGGCTTAGATATTACATTGACGTTGCTCTAATTTAATTTGTAGTGAAAAGTGTAGTGCATGTAACGATATCCATTATTATCAAGTCTATGTACAAAGAACAGGTTTTGTACAAATGGTATACTAATATGATATTCGTTGTAAGAAACCAAAAAATAATGAACCTGGAAAATATTAAGCACTGTATTTGTGTATTAAAAGTTTTTTATTTATTTTATTTATTACTTGGAACTTAGGAAGTAGAGTTTGTACGAAATATTATAAAGGGAGACAAAAAGAAATCGACACAAAATATTTTCGAGTTTTTGTTTTTCTAGTGATTGAATCTATAATTTTATTTACGCCATTGTCAAATGACTAGCTCATATGCTCTTAAAAGGAAAAAAATAAATCTACTTCATAGGATTACATTTGTCTTGCTCGCATTGTATGATCTTATACTCAAGAAGGGATCAAGTGTTTTTATTTCTAAAAATACAAAAAAATACGACCATATAAAACAATAGTAGACTTTCTCGGAAATGATCAATATAATTACTCTGGATCCAAAATACGATGATAGATTGAAGTCGATGATGACATTCTGAGTGCGTATTGACCAAATAATCAACTTTGCATTGACTCGGTTTCCCAGTAAAATAGCACTAAATATGGTATTATTTCCCCAAAAGTATACCAAAGAAGGGAATCTAACAATCGAGGGCCACCCAAGTACGCATTTATTAGCGTTATAGCAGGTAATAAGAATGGTGCTGGATGTCACGAAATGGTTTTAGTTCAGCTATCCTCTGTATGGAAATGTAATTTCTTCCAATCCTCTATTATCTTATTTATAATGCACGAGTATGTGTTCTATTGAGGATCAAAAGGTGCTTAAGGGTTATAAAGATAGCAAGAGAAACAGTTCAAGGTTGGTTCTGATGTTCAAAAGTAGTATATAAATATATTTGTGCAAATCAATTTCAGCCAATCAGATTGCCAACTAATATTTTGCTTAATATGTTGATAAGAATGCGATGTAAAGAAGACCAGTAATGCGTTTCTTTGCGTGATCTAAAAAGAGACGGCTTGATATGATCTAGATTGAACATATCTTGTTGCTCAACAGGGTTTTTGTGGTTTTGTTTTCTATTTGTTTTCTTATTTTTTGCTTTATAAACTTCGCAAGTCACTTTGTGACGCTTTCAAGAAGCTTCGCACTTCAAGTTTTAAAACACACACACACACGCACGCACCCACACAAAAAAAAATAATAATAAAAAAATATAGGCGCGATTGTAAGCTTTTGAAATTTTTTCCTTTCCTTTTCCCTCCTCTTTAAGACAAAAAAATATTTTTAAAACATAGGAAAGCCACTTTTTAAAATATCAATTTGGGTTTTTTTGTGATTGGAAAATGTCGTTTGATCAAACAAATAATCGGTCACCGCATCATCAGGCACAGCCCGAGCAGCAAGATGTTGCATTGCCACCGTTAAGCTCAGAGTATCAAAGATATCGTCCTGGCTCTTTGCCTTATCCTAATACAAACTATCGCTCTTCTTCACCGGATTATGCAAATCGCCATGATAATTATGCTTACCCTTCATCTTCATGGAAGCAACAGCAGGTAAAATAATATAGTGTTGATATTTATTATTATAATAAATACTAAATACATATTCAGAGTACCCATCCTTACCCACCTCCATCCCTTCCTCCACAGCACCACCATCACCATCAGCAACAACAACAGCAACAGCAACAACAGTATCCACCACTGCCACATCCTCCTACTTCGCAAGTAGTGAGAGAGTACGGATATCCACCACAAGCTGAACATTCAAATTCTGCTCCCTATGACCCTATTCGCAGCAACTATTCTGAAGTATGTCTAGTTTATATATATTGTTGTTATTGTATATACTTATAAATGTCGTCTGTGTATATATAGTCACACGAAGCACCCGTGCAAATGCCAGCTCCTATACCAGCCCCAGTGCAAGCACCTGTGCAGGTGAGATGGATGGGAAATAAATACAGCTCAAGTCCCAAAAGTATTAAACGTTGTTTTTTAGCAAAATCGCTCTTCTACTGCAATTTCACCCATCATGTCTATATCGCAGCTCTTGTCTTCTGAAAATAACAATAACAATAATAATGAAGAAGAAGAAGCACCCATTTATTCGCCTAGACAGCCCTTATTCGAACCAGCACATCGCAATGGTATCCAAAGCTTACTAAACAACGATGTTGAAGAGGAAGAAGAGGAAGAAAAGTACAATATGGCTGATTCAGATACTGACACGGAAGACATTCCATTAATAAAATCACCCAAGGTAACAATGTCTTTGCCACCACCACAGTCACAACCAACAACAGCAGTAGAAACCCTAAATACAGAAATAGTTGAAAATGGAAATAGCCATGGTAATAAATTCATTTCATCATTATATCAAGTATTTTAATCGTTATTATTATTATTATCCATCATTCAAAGAACACCATTATCAACACCAACTTCATCATCATCGTGATAGTGACGACAGTGATTCTGATGGTAGCGAATTGATTGTAGCAAGAAAGACCAAGTCATTAGCTGAACGTATTAGAGAAGAACTTGATCTCTCCGATGAAAACGATGATGACGATGACGACGAAGTATTGGCAACACATCGAGAAGAGATGATTGAATTTATGATTCATGTACATCAAAGAAAGAAACGTGCAATTGAGAAATATCAAAAATCACAAGAGGTAAAAAATCATAAAAAAACTGATTGTTTCTCTTTTTGTATATTAAACATGTCGTTTATAGAGAAAAAATGCACCAATTAGAGATCGCATCGAGAGGCTCTATGAAAAGCGTTATGGTACAAGCATGCCACGAAAGAGTATTGGTAAAAAGAGACAAAGAGCATTGAGCGATGTTGGTGATTCTACAGACTCTGAAGAGCATGCAGGTCTTCACACGTCAATGTCTACATATTCTTCTGGTAACGTTGTACAAAACAGAAAGCAAACGGCCGCACAGAAAGTGGAAGATGAAAGAAGAAGAGTCTGGCTAAATATTGCCAGAAAAGACATTCCTAGAGTAAAGTGTCAATGTTTCTATCCAAAAAAGAAAATCAATTATTAATTTATTTTTAAAAAATAGATGACTCGCATATTGTCGCGTGTTCAAGCAACTCGCTCAGGTAACTGTAAAAAGGTCGCTCAGTATTGTCAAAAGGAAGTACGTCGCGCTATCACCAATGGTGGTCGTGCTAACCGTGAACAGCAAAACAAAGCTAAACGTGCAATGAAAGAGGTAAACTATTTCTCTCTAATAAAAAATAACAGTATTGACACTCTTTTCTATTAGATGCTCTTGTTTTGGAAGAAGAATGAAAAGGAAGAGCGTGAACTTCGCAAGAAGGCCGAAAAGGAGGCATTGGATCGCTTGAAACAAGAAGAAGAGCGTAGAGAAGCTCAACGACAGGCACGTAAACTTAACTTTTTGATCACCCAAACAGAGCTGTACAGTCACTTTATCGGTCGTAAGATTAAACAGGATACGGGCGAAGATGACGAAACTGCTGCACCAGCGCCATCTGGCCTATCCACGCCATTGGCACCCGTCACAGAGTCAGATGAGCTCGATGCTAGTGCTGGTGTGCAGCATTTGGGCGAGGTGGACTTTGATGAAGAGGATGAGTCTGTTCTAAAGGAAAAGGCTCGTTTGAGTGCTCAGAATGCATTGGCTAAGCAACGTGAACAAACGAGACAGTTTGATGAAGGTGCACGTGAGAGACGTATTGCTGCTGGTGATAATCCAGATGCCAACTTGAATCAATTGGCCTGTAAGTACTTTTGCCTTTGATAAAAGACGTTTTCATCGTATTAACGCTACTTTTTTTTTTTTATAGTCGATGATATGAATTTCCAAGAACCTTCGAGTATGGGATCTGGACCTGAAGTACAGCAGCCCAATATGTTGATGTGTCAGTTGAAGAGTTATCAATTGAAGGGTCTTAATTGGTTGGCCAACCTTTATGAACAGGGTATCAATGGTATTTTGGCAGATGAGATGGGTCTAGGAAAGGTAAGATTCTTTTGCGATGAAATCACGTTTATATATTTATTTTTTACTCATCTTTTGTATGATTAGACCGTACAATCGATTTCATTATTAGCCTATCTAGCCGAAGTCCACAACATTTGGGGACCCTTCCTGGTGATTGCCCCTGCTTCTACCCTTCATAACTGGCAGCAAGAGTTTACCAGATTTGTTCCACAATTCCGAGCACTTCCCTATTGGGGTAACCCAAAGGAACGTAAGATTTTACGTCAATTCTGGAACAGAAAACAACTCTACGGAAAGGATGCTCCTTTCCATATTGTTATTACAAGTTATCAGTTGGTATTGACAGATGTCAGCTATTTCCAACGTGTCAAATGGCAATATATGGTTTTGGATGAGGCCCAGGCCATTAAGAGCTCATCTAGTGCTCGTTGGAAGCAGTTGCTTGGATTCCATTGTCGTAATCGATTACTATTGACAGGTACACCTATTCAAAACAGTATGCAAGGTAAAGTAGATGGATAATCTCGTTTTAAAAAATAACCCACACTTTTCTCACCTTCTCTTGTTGTTTTTAGAATTATGGGCTTTACTTCATTTTATCATGCCTACTCTCTTTGATTCGCATGAAGAGTTTAGTGAATGGTTTTCCAAAGATATTGAAAGTCATGCCGAGAATCGAGGTTCATTAAACGAACATCAGCTTAGACGTTTGCACATGATTTTAAAGCCATTCATGTTGCGTCGTATTAAGCGTAATGTACAGCATGAATTAGGTGAAAAGGTAAGCAAGTAGACAAGAAATGTAACAGCAAGATATTTATTCATGCTTTATAAATAGATTGAAATAGAGATTTACTGTGACTTGACAGCCCGACAAAAAGCATTCTACCGTGGACTTAAAGAAAAGATTTCCATTTCAGAATTGTTGGAAAAGGCGACCTCCCTTAGTGATTTAGAAAATATGGACAGTTTGATGAACTTGGTTATGCAGTTCCGTAAAGTGTGTAACCATCCAGAGTTGTTTGAACGTGCGGATGTCGAGTCACCTCTTTCATTTTGTGAATTTAGTCTGTCTCGCTCTCTTTCAAAGGAAACTCTCTTGTACTGTCCTTACTCATCTCGCAATCCCATCAAGTTTCAGATTCCAAAGAAGCTTTATCGCAATGGTGGTATTTTGAAGCAGGTTGGTCCCCATAGTCGTCGTGGATTTGAATTGAGATATGTCAACAATGAGTTGAATATTTGGAACGATCAGTATATACATGAAAACAGTGGTGGTAGCTTTTCATTCCTCCAGTTTTGTCAAACATCAAGTCATGAAGCCAGTTATTTGTTCAAGGCAAACCTTGTTCATAGATGGATCGCAGCTTTGGCGAAGCGAGCACAGCATGCATTATTGAATTATACACAGAGTGAGACTTGGGCATTGCCTGATAGACCTACTTGTCCTTTTGCCATCACCCATGGGTCTGCAATGGAGGAACTCACTAATTTATCTGATAATATGGTTTATTATGCACATTTGTATGGACAGTGCTATCTACCTCCAGTAAGTTTTATCTCGTTATAAAAAAAAAAAGAAGGGTTTTAACGATTCTGAATATAGGCAAACGCAGTACCAATTGAAATGATCTGTGATGATGTATCATTTATACGTGAGCAGCAAGAAGTGATGTTTAACAAGGATATCCGATCTTGCTTCTTTGGTACACCTCAGTACATAAGTCGCACAGAGCCCGAAGAGGCGTCTAATCTTGGAGTTGTGGTACGCAACTCGGCACAAGATGGTATTATGACTGTACCTGCTAATGGTTATGGATTCTCATGGATGAGAGT
>VCJK01001237.1:21023-35549 GCA_024139485.1 Backusella psychrophila | reverse complement strand
AAAGAAGATGGAAGAAAAAAGAAAAAGAGTGCGGTAATGGTGTTATTTATACCTTTTATGTTTATGGATGTTTTTAAATGATATATAACTTACTTAGAGGATAGCATACGCACCGTCTAGCAATCTTTAGAAATACCAAGTTATTGGCGGATGTATATCTTCTCAAGTAGTAGACTGGCCCCAATGCATTTTCTCTCTGTGCAAACATATCAAGGGTACCTGCAAGATCCTCCTGTTTTTTAACAACGTATCTTATTGAAACAGCCGCACATGATGTTGCAAATGCAAGTGACAACAAAAGCCAGCCATAATACCACATCTTTTACATCATCCAAAAAAAAAGGAAATGTCAGAACCAAGCGAATGGTATAGTGTTAAATATGTAACATGTGCACTTACCCAATTAAACAACCCGTTCATTCTACCTTCAAAATAATAATGATACCAACAATACGACGATGGCAACTGTGTTGGATTTTTCTTTATACGTAGTATTAAAGGGATCGAAAAGGTGAGAATACCTGATAAAAGCACCACACCATAATAGAATAGGTCGACTTTGATTCTTTTCGAAACCTTAAAAATAAATATGACAACTAGATTAAAGCCAATCATAGCTAGTGCCATGCACGCCATGGTATCGGTTGCCATGATAAGGTGTACAAGGATATGACAAGCAAACACTGTACTTTGAATCTGACATGAAACGATTTGAAGTGTACAATAGACAATGTTACAGACGCAAGCAATGATAATCATGCGAATGGACAATCGATTTGCTGAGCCATCCTTTTTTAGTACAATAAACGAATGTAACACCAAGGCAAACAGGCTGAATAAGATGGAAATGGATCCAGCGGTGATTGCTGACGCGTCTAGAGCTCTCCATTCATCTTTTGAGAAAAAATATTGGTTATTGTTTGTGACATAGTAATCAGAATGAATCATATAAGTGGGAATATTCGGGATATAAATCAAAAAGAGAGAGAAAGAGGAAAGATTGCATTTAAACAAGTGGTTATTAACAGTGCGCTTGGTTGTAAATCGAATACCCTTTATATTTTTTTTTTTTTTGGTTTTTTGGTAATAAAGTCCGAGCCAAATATACAAGCCACTCATTATGGCTCCAATTAACTCATAATAAATAATACGCCCTGTACATATATACATTGTTGTTATTTTGTATTATTGATTGTAACCATGGCTCCACTTGGTCAAATAGAATTCTATTCAGGCATTGGCGGCATGGTATACTTTGTCATTGCGCGACAAAACATGTTGATTTAAACATTCTATATTATTTCTAGCATTATGCTGCTTCACTCGCTGGCTGGGAAGTGGCTATTTTGAAAGCCTTTGATATCAACACTGTTGCAAACGAGGTAATACTTGATAAATAAGCGTGTAAATGTATAGCAAAATAAAACCATATCGGATTAGATTTACAGACACAACTTTGGACCCAAGACAGTAGGACAGGTAGATGAATTGTGATATATACACAAGTGACATTTTTGTATAACAATAATACGAAATGGATGATGATAGAACCTCATTGAGACATTAAGCACAGCATATTACGACAAATTGGCAGCTGATATCTGGACCATGTCGCCACCCTGTCAACCCTACACACGCATCGGATTACAGCAGGGCAGTCAAGATGCACGCGCAAAAAGTTTCCTCCATCTTTTAAAGGTGTTGGGCGAGATGGAAAACAAACCAAAATACATCTTGGTAGAGAATGTAAAGGGCTTTGAAGAATCGGATTCACGGGATATGCTTGTGGACACATTAAAGCATTGCGATTACACATATCAAGAATTTTTGCTCACTCCATTACAGATCGGTATTCCCAACTCTAGAATGAGATATTATTTATTGGCAAAGTTAAAGCCCCTGTCCTTTGCAGAGCCTCCCACAAACACCATCATTGGTTATATCCCTCATTCATCTATTTCAAAGGAGTTTGTTGATACACGACTCATCAAGGACGAGGAGGAGTTGGTGAATGAAAGCGCAAAGCCCATCGATCCAGTATCAAAGTATTTGGAGCATTTGGACCACTACGACACTTATCTTGTGCCTGATAAGGTGCTTGCAAAGCATAGTCAGGTATTTGATGTGGTGAAACCTAGCAGTCATCGTAGTTGTTGCTTTACAAAGGGCTACTTTCACTATGCACAAGGTACTGGTTCAGTACTTCAAATGAATGAAGAGGCCAATGTAAGATGTGTAAAGTAGAAGTGTAAACATGGTTGTAATTGTATGTATCATTTTTAGACAAGAGAGGTATTTGAAAAGGCCATGGCTTTCAAAGATGTGGATGAAGAAAAGCAGTTGGAGATTTTGCGCAGTTTGAAATTAAGATATTTTAGTCCCAGAGAGGTAGCTAATCTGATGGGTTTCCCTGAGGAATTCACCTTTCCACCAACAAGTACCATCAAACAAATGTATCGCACCCTCGGTAACAGCATTAATGTCAAGTTGGTGGCTGAGCTGATGTCTTATTTGATGAAGGAAGGCAACGAGATTAAAGTGTAGAGATGTGTATAAAAATATCACGTGACCCCTTTTTTTTCTGAAAATAAAAGAACGAGAGGAGAAAAGAGTAAAAACAACGCCTGTCTTTTTCTTTTTCATTTATTATGGCACATATAACACATACAAAACCAAGCAGTTTTACGACGTTTTGGAACTTTCTTACATTTGAAGGAAACCCAACCAAAGTCAATTGCTGGTTCTGTAACCAAGATGCTTACTTGTTGCCAGGAAGCAAACAAACGCCTACCAACTGGTATTGCGATCTATGTAATAACATCAATGCCAGAGATCAAGTACTGTATCATGTAACAATAGCTGAAAGGGACAGCATGTGACTAACACCATTCTATCATTACCTTGTATAGTCTGGAGATATTATAGATTTATCGCTTCAATATTCATATAACCGACCAGGTACTTTTACAACAAGCTCTCTCGCTCTATGTCTTGTCTTTTTTTTATTTGTGTACAAGAACACTAAACAATAAAGGGCCCCTCAAAACATAGATAAATCACACTGCTTTCAGTTATCGCCACGTCAGCCTTTACGCAGCTTGTGCGATACTTGTATAGACAACGAAGAGACGATTCAAAGACTGGTAGCTGATTACATCCCTGATGAAGATGTAGGTTGCATCAATATGGAAGATTGAAGCACCTTTTTTTAATATAATAATAGGATCCGACGTTTAAATATCGAATGAAAACTTCGGATGAATATGTCGAAAGCCTCCATGTTAAATACCCAATCTGTGCAGAGTGCCAGAGAAAAGTGGATGCGATAATTAAGGAGCAAATAGAGGCTGATCGTTCGAGAAACTTCATCTCCCGTATCACTACAAGCTTGGCTACAAAACCACCAAAGCGACCCTCTCGGTTATCGTATTATATACAAGGACTACTCTATTTTTGGACACATATTCTCGCAATAGCCACTTTACTTTACGGTAAATTAGACAACAATAGAGTGCGGGGAAATGTCATTGACATTTAATTTAGGCTATTATTTCGTACCAAATTTACAATATGCTCCCACCAATTGGATTCAACTCGATACAATCTACAGTGCACTGGATGCTCTGTTGGAGCCATTTAAATCACCATCGAGTCTAGAGAAAATGCACAATCTATTAACACACACCGGCCAGCATCTTGTTGGGTTCTTTTACAATACATATTTAATCACTTACAAAGTAGCATTGCGAGCAATGGAATCAAAAAGGGTCATGATGTTGCATGACTGGGAGTTGGAGGATCATGCCTTTGGGTTCTTTATTGCAAACATTATATCATTCGCCATCATTGATTGGCACCCCGTTACAATCAATGTATTTGTAGAGGAACCAGGTCGTGTCAAGCATTGGCAGGCATACAAGGTAGAGTGGAATATATATATTCCTCTTTTTTTTGCTAATACTTGTTGTGTAAAAAAAAAAAAGGTGATTCAACGACTGTTATATGTCGCAAGAGTAGGAAGCTTGTTTTTAATCAATCATGCGTCTGATAATTCGTGGATCAAGATTGTCCTTATTATATACTTGACAGTAAGTGTTTTGATGAAGAGAGAGTACAAAACGAAATGAATCACTTATTGTAAACAAAGTTTTGGTTAGTATCTCTACTGATGGTCCGTTCGTCCAAGCCCAATCGTGTTATAAGAGTACCCACTATGAAACCATTGGGAAATGCCATAAACCAAGCGTTTTGTGGTGCTTATCAAGCATGCAAAGGAAAGGCTGTGTGGATCAAGGAAAATATTAGATTCAAATGGCGTGCCAACAAAGAGATACGCGATCAATATGAACAAGACATGGATATAGATCCTATTGGTGAAGGTCAGGATGCATCTGAAGAGGAGGTGGAGCAAGTGGCCACAAAGATTGACGATATTAGATTATAAAAATGTATATTAACATATAAACACTTTTTTTTTTTGAAAAAGAGTTTCGCCAACGTCTGTGTAACATGTGTTTTTTTTTGAGGTTAACTTTTTGAAATGTGTCATGGGATCGATATATGCTCGGATGAGATTCCGTTTGTCTATTCCAAGGCTTCAATAATGAAATTCGTAATGTTATTAGCATGGCTTTTGCATTTAATATAAATGATCGCAATGGCATGAACGTTGTAGTGATCAACAAAGATGGTCCAAAATGCCTTTATGAAAATCATGGAAACCTTTCAAAGCATTGGCTTGGTATATCAATCAAGCATAAATGCCAGAGTCCAACAAAACCAGAATCATTTTTCAATAAGGAAAGTAACAACTTTTGATTGCTCCAGGCACAAACGGAGTGACAATCGAGTTTGGTTTCATCAGCAGTGTCAAACATAGCCATTTAAATGGACCAAAGAAAATCTTACTTCCCTTTTCGAAACACATTGGCTATTTTCATAAAATAAAAATAAAATAAAAATAAAATAAAAATAAATTGAAAATAAATTGAAAAGGAGCATATAAAATCATCTTATTTGAATTCTGATCAACAGCTTGAAGATAAAGAATATTGAAAGAGAAGAAAGACTCCTTTAAAAAAACTAAAGTTACAATGTTTCTCCATAAATGTGGATGCATTTGGTAAAGATAAAAAAAGAAAAATGATATAAATCGAGTGTCACCAGCTATTTTTCTCGATCAGACTATTTTGAAAGATGGTCCCCCCAAATTTAAAAATAAAATTCAAAGTCAATTCAAAATGATTCTATATTTTTCTAAAGTATGTACAGTATTATTTTTATTATTCTAAGAAAATGTATAAGGGGTATTTGCTAATTTTTTTTTTATACAAGAGATATCAAATCTAAAAAGGGATGAATTTAAAGAGCAGCACGGTTGATGGCTTCCATGGCAGTGTTACGACAACGTTGCCATTGGGTCTGCATGGCCTGCATCCAGGAAAGAACAAGTTCGAGTCTGTCAACGATAGGAACGGTTCTCAAAAGACCGTAAAGATCATTTGATGAGGTGGGAAGGGCATTGGCAGCCCACCAGCATACAGCGACGGGATCGTCACTGGAAGGCATAGGTCCATAGTTTGCTTGAATGTTCTTATACCACATGGGGCCCAATAAACCCTTGGTTTGGGAGTGGAGGACATGAGAAGGCATAGGGGAAGATTCACCAAGATGGTGGATAAAGTGCAAGACGGCTTCTGCCAATTCAACGGCATATCCATAAGCGTGTTCGTTCATCATGGAGAGCTCAGCATTGCTGTTGCAAGGGAATTCAATACCGAGTTGAGAGATGTGGGATTCGCAGAGGATATCAAAGTCTGCCAAGATACGAGAGTCATTGACTTGATCGTGTGTTTCGAGCTTGAAGCGATCCATGGCAATGACATTGACCATGATGGCGTCAGGGCAGCGTTCAATGTTGGTGATTTTGAGAATGGTGCCGAATTGGGCGACCTTAGGTTGGCTGCGGTGAACAGCAGCCAAGCAAAGACCGTTGTAGCGACTGGAAGGGATGATGGCACCGGAAAACATGTGTAAAGCGGATTCGGTGAAGATAGGAATGCGAGTGTGTTGTCCTGGAAGGATGACATTGCCCGAAACGAACAATGGTGCCTGGTATTGTGAAAGGCTGTGAGAATTTAAAAGATCGGTTTCTTGTGAATAGTGGTTGAGTTTGGAGATGATGCATGAAATGATGTGATTTGGTGATTGTGCTGACAATTGACTAAATTTAGGAAGAGGACGAGTGCAATGGCTGCAATTGTCAGTTTCGATTTTGCACTTGAGGATACACAAACGGCAGAAAGTGTGTCCACAGTGAGTTGTGATGGCATCTTGAGCAATGTTGTGACAGCTGTTGCATCTTAAAAGTGATACAACTTCGTTGAGTTTTTCGTTTTCGGGTGTTGCGTTGGAGACACATTGGACGAGTTGAGAGATGGTGGTATCAACAAGAAGTTCTCTACCAAAGAGATGTGAAGAAGATTTACAATTGGGAATGGGACAGATGAAAAGACTGGTATCGTTGTTTGCACAGGCAATGGGGAAGCATCGACTGCAAATGGTATTTCCACATGAAAGTGTGATGGGATCAGTGAAGAGATCACCACATACTTGACAAGTTAAAATGTTGTTAATGTTGAGTGAATCAGTCATTTGTATATATATTATATGATTTAAAGTAATGAAAAAGTAAAGTGAAAAAAAAAACCAAGTGTGGAAAAGATGGTCCCTTTTATATGCAATTTTTTTTTGAAAATGTTTAAATTTAGGGTCAACTCAAAGATCTAAAGTTAAGCTGTACAATTCGATCTGACTACACAAGGGTGTGCGACATCCTGATATGGAGCACGTTTAACTAATGGGGGGATCGATTGTTTTGCATAAGTTATGGGGGGTGCAACATAATTTAGTTTATTGGGGGGAGACGGAAACCAATAATCCCTTACATGGAGATAAATTGATATCAGAAATCGCAGCGTAACACTCGATTATCTTTTTTTGTGTCGTCCCTCACCCCCATAATTATATCTTTCCTTCACATCCCCCACATCTTTTTCATACCCCCCAATGCATATTATTAAATAATGAAAATGAACATCGTACGATCTGAAAAACAAAAGTTTATTTATTCATCATCAAAGTTGCATCCAAAACTCAGGACATCAAATGCGTTACCCTTCATTGGTCGGCGAATCTCCGACTTTTTTTTCTTTGCCTTGGTCGCTTTCTTCTCTACACTAAGACGTTTAGGCTTGCTATCTGAGATTTCCCAGTTTCCGGAAAGGGTGGTAGGTATGCTGTAGTCATACACAAGTCGTACTTTGTTATCAAGCCCATCCATCACAGATATGTACACCTGGCGGAACAGTAATGAAAATGCTGCTGGCAGCCCTGACATTAATTTAGCCATGCTTGCACCCCCAAGTGTCAACTCGATATAGTAATGCAGCAAGAGCCCATCATACATGTAGATCAGCCTATTCTCTGTGTAGATGGGGAAATCGAGGATTTGTGCCAGAAGATGTGATGAATACACTATGGTCTGGTACTGAGCAGTCAGATGGAGAGCTCTCTTGGTCAGGGCAGGTACCCCTAGGTCTCCAAGACGAGGGATGTCATCCTTTTTGAATCCGAGAGCAGGTGCTAGAGATCTAAGATTTGCTAGTATAAACGCGATGACTTCGTGGTTGAACAGCTGGCCACCGCTCTGCAATGATCCGTAGTATATCAAATAGCGGAGACAAAGAATGAGAGGTTGTACAACAGGTTGGTTTTGAAAAGTGGTGAGGTTTTCCCGGTTCGTCACGTGCGCGCGTAAAAAGTAATCTCGTTTTGACACATCGCCAGATATCGAGACATCTGCCGTACCCCCCATTTGTTGTGATGATAAATGATGCTTCTCTCGTACATATTCATTGACCTTGATCTCTTTTAATCCTAGGCGGAGTGCAATCAGCCCATAGAGATCCTGTCTCAAGGAACGGCTGACATCCCAACAACATTCTCGCTCCATATCTTCCAGAAATAAGGTGCACCAAAAGCTGTTTGCTGCAATCACGTCCATGCTTTGTCGACTGATGCCCTGACTTAGCTGACAAGTTATTTTTCCAATTTCATCTATTGATTGTTCATCCGGTTGTGGGGGGATGAGTGGGTTGTGAGGATCGTATCTATAGATGGAATGGACGATTTTCTCCTCAAGGTCTGTTAATTTTTCCTCTTGAACTCGTGTACTGGTTTGAGCAATGATGGGGTTCAACTGCTCGACCACGTTTTTAATAATGGTGGATTTATCTCCTTTATTATTAACATGGCAATGTAAAATCAACGCTGATACTATTTTTGTCCACTGCGCTGATTGATGTTTTGAAGCTTGTATTCCTGCTGCTGCTCCCCACGATTTTATAGGACCTCGTATCAACTTGGATTCCAAATAGTCGTTTCCGAGTAGTGTACCAAACAAAGGCAGCATATCTACATCCATTTTTAATAGAGATGCAAGTGCCTCTGGGTGAAACACACCAGCCGAGACTATTGCATTGGGTTCCTCTGGTGAGGGTATTGTTAGCAAATCAAGAGGTATATAGCCTTTACCAATATGAGGATAAACATGCATATCAGAATCTTGAGACACGAGGTAAGCATTTCGTTTTTCGGCAAGTAAAACAACCTCCCCATCTGCTTCATACTGGCAATGAATTAGCTCAACACTAGGATGCTGTTTTATTGTTTGGATACATGATTCCAACGTGAGTGGAGGTATTACAAACAATTCGCCATAGTAATTGTTGTTTTCCAAGTCGATGCGATTATCTTGGTTGGTAGCGTTGATTTGTTGGAGACTCCAGCAAGCTATTTCATTCTTTTCCAGATAGTTTTTATAACGATTTAATCTTGTCTCTTCTTTGCCTTTTGGAAGTGCACCATCGAATAAGAAAGTGGGCTGGATGCCTGCTTGCTGCAGTGCGTTGATCGTTTGTGACACAATGTTGGAAATATGAGTGTATTGTCCTGTATTTGACAACAAAAATTTTCAAAGATAAGTAACTTTTTGTTTAAAAATAAACTTGTTTTGGTTTTTATTTTATACCTCCGTGTGTCCAATAGGCTCTGTGCTTATAGGCCAAGTGATATACAAAGGCATTACCATCAATGATGAATTGATCTACAATTTGATCCGACTTTTTCCATTCGTGATTCTTTGACAAGTTTGGATTTGACTTGATGTAAAATGACAATCCGCGGATGCCCATTGTAAGTGACAAATAATGCAGCTGACAGGTTAGTGAGGGCCTTGGATAAAATAAAGCGATAGAGTTTACACTTTTGTTTTTTTTGGGATTGGCAACAAAAAAATAGTGACCTCTCAGTGATGTTTCATCCAATCATATTTGGAATTGCGATTCAGAGCTTATTGGCTTGATGATATATATTGATTTGATCATGATGATGAAATAAAAAACTACTGAGAGCATGCCTTATCTTTCATTTCAAATGACTGCATCGTAAAATAGAAAAGCGCATGTGCATGTGGCTTATTCAATAGATCAAATCGGGTCACATTACACATTGAAAAAGAAGAGCCAAGCATTTTATTCTAGAAAACTCTCTTTTTAATGTATTGCTAAAAAAAAAAAGAGTCCTAGCGTCAGTGCTGCTATATTACAAGATGTTTAAATAGTTGTTCAAGTAGTAAATACAAGCAAGCAGGATGATTTGAAGGGAAAAACGGCTGACCAATCATCAATGTCATACACACCTGACAAGTCTATAAAATATCGGCAAATTTCATGCTTCTCCCCTTTTTTCAACTTCAGTCTCATCTTTTTTTATTATTATTTTATTATTATTTCAATATGGGAGCAGCTCTAAGTTGCGTAGCCTTACCGGCACTAGGTACACTTGGTACTTGGATTGCCAGTTGTTTCTCTGCAGCCGCCTGTTCTTTAGCCTGTAAAAGGTAACAACTCTCTTCATTTATAAAAAGTCGACCATTAAAGTCATTTGCTTTTTTCATTCAGTTGTAATTGCAACAACTCGGTAGCAACACGTATAGGTTATGCAGTAAGATATAATATTCCTGATCTAAAAGTCCTTGTTTTACTAATGTCCTCTACAAATAGATAATCTTTCTTTTGAATTCAATTGTAAATAGATAAACTTTTGCCAAGCAACTTTGTATATTTATGCTTTTTTTTTTTATAATATAGATTGCTTGGCTCATGCTGTCTGATTGGGCCATTAAACAAATACAAAAGTTATCACTTGATTATTTACAGTTTGATTGTTCCGAGGGCAGTTGTTACGGTGTTATTGCTGTAAGTTAAAATAAAACAATATAAAAAACGCATGTATTTAACAAGAAGGGAATAAAAAAAGGTACATCGTGTTTGTTTTGCGCTTGTGCTATTTCATGCCATTCTCGGGCTTCTCTTATTGGGCGTACAGGATAGTCGACAGTCAAGAGCTGCATTACAAAATGGGTAAAAAAGAAACAAAAAAAAAGATGTATAAATAACGACTAAAACCATTCTAGTTGGTGGGGACCAAAGATATTATGTTGGATTCTTATATTGATCGCCTCATTCTTTATTCCTAATGGTTTCTTCCTTGTTTGGGGAAATTATTTTGCCTTGGTTGGTGCTGCCATCTTTATCTTGTTTGGGCTCGTCTTATTGGTTGACTTTGCCCATAGTTGGACCGAAAGATGCTTGGAAAACTGGGAGAATTCAGACTCCAACAAATGGAAATATGTTCTTATTGGTAAATGAAACAATGTGTGAATGTCATGCATAATACTAACAATATTGAATCTATAGCTGGTACATTAATCATGTATGCTTCGGCTGTTACATTGACTGGTGTCATGTATGGTTATTTTGCTCCAAATGGATGCTCATTGAACCAGTTCTTTGTTACCTTTAATCTCATTTTGGGTATTCTCATCACGCTTCTTTGTATTCTTCCTTCGATACAAGAAGCAAATTCTAGATCGGGGCTTTCTCAAGCCTCGATTGTTGTGATATATTGTACATATCTTGTTTTGTCTGCTGTTGCCAATGAACCCAATGACAAGGAGTGCAACCCGCTCCGAAAGTCACATGGTCCTCAGACAACCACCATTGTCTTGGGTGCTGTCTTTACGTTCTTGGCGGTTGCCTACTCTACGAGTAGAGCCGCAACTCAAGGTGGGGCACTTGTCAATAAGACACAGTTGCAACAAAATCATCAGCCAATTGAATTGGCTCCTGCTTCTCATTTGTCTAATCAATCTAATACAGGTGTAGTATCTGGTTCTTCTGATAGGGAGCATATCGCTGCTGCTGTAGAGAGCGGGTAAAATACTCAATCAATATATATACAAACAAGTGCTAATCCATACATTCCATTTAGTGCTTTGCCTAGATCCGCTTTATATAGCAATGACGAGGATGATGAGGATGTTTTGGATGATAAGGATGATGAGCGTTATGGCGCAGTATATAATTATTCATTTTTCCATTTTGTATTTGCAATCGCTGCAATGTATGTAGCTATGCTTTTAACAAACTGGAACACCATTATATCGGAAGAGGTACCTAATCCAGATCAAGATCAGAGTGATCTTATTCGAATTGGACAGAGCTATACGGCTGTGTGGGTTAAAATCGTTTCTGGATGGATTTGTTATGGCATCTATACTTGGACTCTGATGGCTCCTGTTCTGATGCCTGATAGGTTTTTGGTGAGTAAAATTAAAGTGTCATATTGATGATCATGTAGAATGACATTCTATATTTAATTTTTAGGATGACTATTAAGATATAACCCCCCTCTCTCTCTCATCAGTTTGGTGCATCTTCGCCAGTTTCATTTATATACATTTATTTATTTAAGAATGGAAATTATTGTCAATAAAATATCTTTGTTATCATGTTCAAATTTGCATCTCATGAAATATTGATATTCTATTATAGCAAGTTATTAAAGGCAAATTATGTAATCGTTTTTTTTTTTTGACAACAGCATTATGACATTCACTTCAAAGGCTGGAAGCGTCTATCTGCCAAATGAAGTTTATGATTTCGAAAGCTTAAAAAAATCAAAAAGTCTTTTCATCCCTATGAGGCTTACTCATGATCGAAAGGTAATTCAAATGGTGCCAGAGAAATGCCTTGGCCTGGATCAACCAGAAACTAGCACAAATACTCGCACAAAGCATACAGAAATGGTTGACACATTGGTGGTCTACGATCACCCATGCATTGCTAAATGTATACACTAGGTTCTACTCAACATATTTCGTGTAAAACCACTTAATGAAAATGATGAGAACAAAAATAATGGAAAGGCTACTCAGAATTCAGGCAGATCAAAGAGGATCTTTCGTGAGTTTACAAATAGCTCAAATTCATCTATTCCTGTGGGCTGTTCGGGATCCACTTCATTACAAGGACAGCAGTAGCTCTCATGCAAAGGTCACTCATCTCTTGAAGGTATACCTATAATAATATCAGTACCTGGTAGTGAGAAACTAAAATCTAGTCTGCCTCCCATTTCCAAGGCAAAGACAAAATCTCTTGAACAAATAACACATTGGTTACTAAGCAATCGTTGTTCTCCTTATTATTAGGAAAACAACATGACGAAGGTGTAAACAAAGGTCAAAAGATGGAGATACGCAGTCAATTCCCGTAAAGCTTTTCCCTCCTCCTAAGGCCCATTATCTTTAGAAAGCTCGCAGGGAAACAAGGATATCATCACCATCAACAACAAAAGATGAAACTACCGATAGCCAATTACAGAAAATCGATGATCAAGACGTCAAAATGGAGTATGATAAACCTGAAACCGATAAATGTGACGCATCTTCTTTTATTCCTTTTGATGACTTTGGATTTGCAAGCTCAATCTTACATCATAGCCAAGTTCGTTTCGAGGAAGCTCAACATGAGCAGAATACGGATCAACATCTTCAATGCCAAATTGGGCAATTCAAAGAAAACATCTCATGATACTTAGGGGAAGGGTCTTGATAATGTATAAACTATTTTTAACTATTGTTATTATGATTAAAAACTGGTTTTTGAAGTGCTCTCAAGTTCGATGCTCAATTATCTAAATCCTAAATCGGATGTAAAATTTTCGTTTAAAAAAAAAAGCAACGCATTACATCATGTCCATCCAAAAAAAGCAAGTTTCATAAGATAAAAACAATGGTCTCTAAACCAAAGGTTTATTATGTATATATAAATGAAAAAGTTAAGCGGTATTGTTGGCATAAGGTGGAGGTTGGGGACGGTCTAGAAGAGAAATATGTAAGTGCTTTGTTCTTGTCTCTATATCAAAAATTTACCCTTGTAAACAGGTTGACGCTCATAGGCATTTGGACTGACATCTCTAGGATTTCTCCTCTTTTTTGGTTTGTGTTTATGATCATGATTGCTACAGCGCTCATGATCACTATCGCTACTAGAATCACTGTCGTCACTACTTGATTCTGAAGAGGATTCTCCTACTGCACGAGGGCGATGATAAATGCAACAAACTACACAAAGTGTTTTAGTCCTACTTTCCTCTTCCCTCTTTTTTTATTATTTTACTTTTTGATTTCTTTTTATTCATGTGTTCATTGTCAATGACATCGTTTGCCCAGCGAATAGCTCTAGGGTTTCGAGAGTTCATGTCACCTCGAAGTCGCAGTACACCAATCTCTTCTCCTTCTGACGAGATATTCTCTTCATCTTCACTCTGCTCTTGTGTCTCGTGCACAGTAAGTGTTCTAGACCCATGTGCATCGGTCGGTGTCTCTTCTCTCATTCGAGTTCTAGTGGCTGGATGTGTATTTGCCATTTTGTTTAATTTGAATAATAATAAAAAATAAAATAAAGAAAATAAAAATCCTTTTTTTTTTTTTTAGGTCTGTTTGTTTGCCAAATCGGGAATGGTGATTGTCCAATCACTACACTAAAATGCAGGACCGAAAAAGACTCAATATTATCGTAAAGCTGTC
Source organism: Backusella psychrophila (assembly GCA_024139485.1). NCBI lineage: Eukaryota > Fungi > Mucoromycota > Mucoromycetes > Mucorales > Backusellaceae > Backusella > Backusella psychrophila. The sequence goes on along the minus strand of VCJK01001237.1, from coordinate 21,556 downwards.
TTGTTTAGGAAGGTAATGGCTGTTAGTAGAGGTTGTTTACACAGTGGTAAAGTAAATTAAAAAGGAAAAGAGCAAATAACACTCAACTAAGTTTACAATCTCTAAACCTGTTCTTTTTTTTTCTTTTTTTAATATAAACAACAGACCCTACGATTTCTGTTATAAACAAAATAATTCTGAGAATCTTTCCAATTAATATAATATAAACAATACTTTGAGCTTATTAGATTACACAAACCAATACATTGGTATTAATGTTTGTATGATGCTCTATATAGTGATGTTTAGGCGATGTTACTGATAGAGAAAAGGTCTTAACACTCTGGACATATAACCTGGGTTCTAACCACTGGAAAAATAAATATTATCAATACAAAGACCAGGTGAGCTAATATTATTGGTTCTAAATGTACCAAATACGCCATTTTCAAAACGAACTCTTATATACTGATGGGCTATACTTGCTCTTTATTATCTTCTTTTTTTCATTACAAGTACCGCTATTGCTTGATACTACTATCTCTATGGATACT
>VCJK01001228.1:7426-23157 GCA_024139485.1 Backusella psychrophila | reverse complement strand
TTTTTTTTTAAAAAAAAGGAGTAATAATAATGCATTAAATAAAAAAGGAGAAATATATATGATATAATTTAATTTACAAAGAGAAGAAATGTGTTTTCTTAATAAGATTTAATAGAACCATCAGATTCTCTTCTCTGTGCTCTATTATAACCTGCATTAAACGTCTTTTGTCTCTGTACAAAAGCCTGGGCTCTCGTCGCTTTACTATTATTTGCTTTACGACGGAATAACGTCATTGATTTGTTTTCAAAGTTGGCAGCCTCCCAGATCTTGATGGTAAGCACCTTGATAACATCAATCACTAAAAATGTACCCAATGAAATGGCAAGAATGATAAAGCCAAGGCCGACACTGATGGGCTCAATCTTGGCATCCTCTCCAAACAATCCGAAAACAGATAAAATCAACGCAATCACTTGGGTGATGATGACAACTGCTGTAAAGATAAGGGAAGGCATTTGTTTAAACCAAAAGGTTTCTGTACGTGTTGAGAAGATGACAAAATGAGGTGCTATCATAGAGATGTTGGAAAACAAATTCATGATGATATGAATAATACAAAGTCCTTACCTGATGAAATGTGAAGATACATGATGGTTGATAGCTGACCATCCGTAACTTTAATAACATCTCTAAAGATGTAAAAGTGAGCAAACGAAAAACCACTCAAAAAGACAGCCAAGACACACGACAGGACAATCAAAAGACGCAACCTCCAGGTGGTTGGCGTAAAGGGTATACTGACATTGTCCACAGCCATGACCAAAGTGGCCGCATCGTTCAATACTGAAATCAAGATGAGGAACACTGGTGGCATCTTCCAATCCTCAACCAATGTAATGATGAAGAAAAACAAGAGGAAATGGATGGTGGACGTGATGCGATAAAGTGCATAGGATTGGAGGCGCTGGAAAATCATGCGTGAAATCTTGATACCATCAATGATGGCCGATAATCCAGGTAAGAGCAAAACAATGTCAGAGGCAGATCGGGCTGCGTCTGTTGCTCCTGCAACCGCAATACCTACATTGGCCTTTTTTAATGCGGGGGCGTCATTGACACCGTCACCTGTCATGGCCACAAAGTAACCACGTTCTTGGAGTATTTCCACAACTCTATATTTGTGCTCTATAATAATGGATTAATATTTGTGCAAAAGAAGAAGAAGAATAATAATAATAATTTCAACTGTTTTCTTACCTGGCACCACACGAGCAAAACCATCAGAATGAACAACCATGTCAGATAACTCGGCTTCCGACTTGTTTGGATCTATCAAGTCATCTACTTCCATAATGTTATTGCCCATACCAAGTCTGGCAGCGACCTCCTTGGCAATAACGCCCTGGTCACCTGTAATCATCTTGACACCAAGACCATACTTGTTGCACTCGGTCAATGTGTATGCAGAGTCGTCTCTGGGAGGATCAATCAATGTCAAGAGACCAATCAATTCCCATTTCTCATTGATAGTGCGTGCAACACCAAGTGATCTCAAACCACGAGCAGCAAATTCGTTAATCATGCGTTCGGCCTGTTCATCGCCATGGCACATCTCCAAAATAACCTGAGGAGCACCTTTAGCGACTCTGAATGTGGTTTGTGTGGATGTTTCTTCAACAGTGGCCTGTGCGGTTTTGTCTGTAGGGTTGAAAGGTTTGAATGAAATGACTTTATAGCCCTCCACTTTATGGCTGCCATCATCGTGCACGTAAGGATGGTTCTTCTCGGCGGCCTTTCGAACAGCCGACTCGATGGGGTCTTCTGTGGCCACTTCGGATGCGAGGAATGAGTATAATAAAATGTCGTTCTTTTCATAGTTTTTGTTGAGATAGGGTTCATCAAAGGTGAGTTCGTTTTTGGTAAGTGTGCCCGTCTTGTCACTGCATAAAACAGAGACGGATGCAAATTCTTCTACGGCGGTAAGTCGCTTGACAATCACTTGGTGCTTGGCGAGTTGCTTGGCACCAATGGCCATAGTGACCGACATGACTGTTGGTAAACCAACTGGGATACTAAGAAAAAAAATAGAATACATTAGATCTTTAGTAAAGTAAAATAAAAAAAAGTGATTTTTCTACTTTACGCTGCAATAGTAAGCACAACCATTTCATTCAAAGCGGAAAGCACCTCGTCACCAGTGATTGTACCGGTGCGCAAACGAATCTCGACCAGGTTAACGATAAACATAATCAAGACGAGTACCACCGACATGATGATCAAGAAATTACCAATATAATTAATCACCTTTTGAAATCGACCCGAGTCGGTGGTAACAGTAATCAAACTTGCAGTCTTTCCAATAAATGTCTCTGGTCCCGTTCTCGTCACAATAGCCTGTTGCTGACCCTGCTTAATAACGCAAGACGAGTACACAATATCGCCAGGTCTCTTCTTGACCGGTAAAGATTCACCTGTCAACGAGCTCTGATCCACCTGAATATCCGTCTCGATGGATTCTCCAGAGGCACCAATACCCAGCAACTTTGCATCTGCTGGGATAATGTCACCCAATCTCAGCACAAGAATGTCGCCAATCACAAGTTCGGCGGCATCAACTTCGACCAATTTTCCGTTTCTCCAGCATTTGCAGCGTAATGCAAGACTGCTCTTGAGTGAAGATATGCTGGATTCGGCACGGGTTTCTTCGACAAATCCAATGATGGCATTGATGATGAGCATACCAAGGATAATGCCAAAATCTAACCAATCTTTGGTTACTGCGGTTAGGATTAATGAAATCTCCATTAGATATGAAATCGCTCCTGTAACTAATTACCAAAACGTTAATTATCTAAAATGCTCTCTAATAGATGTCTCGTCTTACAATACATCAGAAACTGTTTGATTTTATTCTTCTTTTTTTCTTGTAGTTCGTTTCTTCCAAACTTTTCTAGTCTCTCGCTCACGTCGTTATCCGAAAGACCAAAGGTGGGTGTCGTTTGTAAATAAGGTTCTAAATGAGAAGGAATCTGATCGGCAGGCTGCTTTTCATAACGTGATTCGCCTCCGCCAGCTGTGTTGGTTAATGGCACAGATTCTTCAATGCCGTACTCATCTCTTGGGGTTTCGGGTGTAGATAACTCCCGGTATCCCATATTATTGTGTTTATATGTAAAGGAGAAAAGGTGTGAGAGAGGGAGAGGGAAAAAAAAAACTACTTTTTTTTTTTGGTTCTCTATTAATTAAGCCAAAACTTGCTATTGGATAATAAGTGACGCTGACTGTGGCTCAGGGCAAAAATACATCTTCCTAATATAGAAAGTGCATGGCTGAGGCTGAATTTTTATTAATAGTTTAAGATTTTCTGCTATTTTATTGTTGGGTCACTCTGTTGCCAGCTATAGGCAAGACACTAAATAAATAAAAGAACATTAAGAAAAAACCTTTTTATTATCTTTCACAATAAGTATAAAAAACGTTTAGAATTCGATTTTGTTAATCATGTCTTTTTTTTCTTTTTCGAAATGGCTCACCAGAGAAACGTTATAAAAATAGGCGTAGCTGAGACTTTTTTTTTTTCATTGATAAAAAACGCCAAGCCTCGATCCGGAAAAAGACAAACAAACTTCATTTTTACAGCCTGTATTACTTTAAAAGAGGGTAGATGCTTTTTTTTTTAGTGCTTTGTAAAATGCAATAGTAAAAACGATACATTTTACGTGGATGATGTCATTGCATTATCATTTTTAGCGCTTTGTATGCAGATCTTCATCCACATGCTCTCTTAGCAGAGTAAAGCTCGAGAAAGTATTTTTTTTTTCGGCAAATACCTACACTGTGTCATGATATTTAAAGGAGGGACTTGTCTTCCAATTTGATGTTTCTGACATTAAAGCCATCAAATCACAACTTTACAACATGACTAGAGTTTACAGTACTTTGAAAGACCTTGAGAATCCGACATTACAAAAATGAACAGTAGTATTATACAATTTTATCATGTCAATAACTAAAGTGAGCTATTCACTTTTCATCACAAGTATCACTTGTCTTCATTGTTTACCTACATATCTGCTTATAATATTACCAGCACGAGGATAAGGTGTCATTTTAATCAAAAAAATTCATATAATGAGAACCATCAAAGACCACACTTATGCTTTAAAAAAAAAGTTATAGAATATAGAAAGTCCTTACATAAATATAGGTGACATATCGTAGTAGTTGTGAATTAAATCACATTCAACACAGTAAGGTAGTATAGAAGCAAGCAAAGTCACAAAATGGAAGGGAAAAATTGATAAAATATCCACCCTTTATGGTTTACTGTTGATATGAATGATAACACGTATAAGCATCATTATTTACTATCTAGAGACCCATATTACCAGAATATGAGGTTGCTGGTTCCTTTTTGACCGAAAGTAAAGGATTGCATTTCTTGTAAGTCATAATGATGTGAGAAAAAAAATCAGACCATTGTTCTCTTTCTTCTGATATATTAATGGGGGAGGGGTCAAACTGCATAAAACAATCAAACCAACGACCTCTTCCTTACTATTATTAGATGTAATTACCTCTTTTGTATGATGTGCGTTCACTTTCTATCAATCAATGAATCAGTATTATGTTTACATTTGGAATTAAAAAACATTCTAGTACGATTTGACGTGAGAACAAGTATACAACAATGATAGAACGAGTGATGCAACCACCTTTTTTTTTTTATGAAAATAAATGAGAGTCATCTTAAAGCTGTGTGTGGGGAGGAAGGAGGAGTTATCAGCTCATGAATGGTTTTGATAGACGTAAAATGAATGGCAACTCAACAGTGCCCATTGACAAATGTTAAGCTTCAGATACAATAAACATAATCCATAAATTGATGTTAATTGTTTCATTCAAAATTATCCTTCCTGACCATAGTAAACTCGTGATAATCAGAAGACACCCGTTTTCATTGTTTGATTTATTTATCTGCTCTGACTAGTTTTTCCTCTCCTTGGAAAATATTTTTATGATTTTACATTTTATTTCTTTTCTTTTCATTTTTTTTTAATCCTCTGCTGTTATTTATCACCTTTAAAATGAAATACAAAATAAACTCCTTTACTCATGGAAATGCCATCATCTACCTTAACTCACTGTAAGTATAACAAATATGATGTAAAGCAATGAATTTATAACACTCACCACGCCCATCGTTTATAGTGAAAAGTGTGGTCAATATAAAGATGTTGAAAATATTATATAAAGATACTGTCGCAAGATTATGAATGGTAAAAATAAAGCTGGGTAAGTTTCAAAATAGCATGTAGTCTACAACTTGCAAAGAAACACACTTATTTATTTTTATATACCTCCATAATCTTTTTATTTTTATGTTGCTTTTACTAATTGATAAATATACTGCAGTTAAAGGAAGAAGTATCATTAAGTGACATAAGAGACTTGAACCTTGCAGTTGACTCAATGACACCACAAACAGTTGGAGAATAGCAGGATAATCTTGATGATAAGGATCACAAGCAGGCATCAATGGGTCGACGTATTGACCTAATTATCAGCTCCTTAGATATTGAACTTTGCTCTTCCGAATGGAAGAGGGAAACTGTCTCGAAAGGATTAATCGCAACTCAGCAAGTAAAGAACGCAAGAACCAGCAAAGCAATCCTAAAAGCAATAGAGAGACTTCCACTAAACGAACGAGATAGAGATGATCTATTCACCATCGGAATGGATTGTATTGGTAAAATATTATTTTATATTTTATAAAGCTTAAAATAACAAAACAAAATAGGTTCGTTTGGTTACATGATATCAATCCAGAAGTGCGATGATGCCTATATTGTTAGACACATTGGTGATTTGGATCTTCCCAACACGATATCTGACATCGGCGATTTCAAAAATACGTTGAATCTATTGTATTCTTGGAAGCGTAAGATGCAGAACTTAGAAAAGATAATCAAATCAGCTGTTAATAGAATGAAGAAGGAAAAAGTGCTGGGACTTTCCAGAAAATCATTAACACGAGCAAGAAGTGTTGGCCCAGACACACTCTTCACACCCACAAAAGACAAAAAGGGGAAAAAAACCAAGAGGCTTCAACCAATAATGTTGATGATGATATTTAAATTTAACAAAAAAAATAATTTCAGAGACATTGATTGTCCATTGCACATATAGTAAAATGCATACTTTGTTTATAGTGTATGGTCATTTATTTTATCCTTTTTTATATTGCTTTAACGGACATTAATACTAAAAATAAAGATATACAAATACATTCCATTCCAAGAAAAGGGAAACTTAAATAACATTATGTCAAGGATTTATTTGGATACTATTATCACATTTAATTAGTATAACGCTTAAATAATGACTTGGTTATTGGAACATCAAGTTATGGAAATATTATAGCGGAATATATTCCAACATTTGGAATAGAACAACTTCCAAGTGTGATACCAGCATCCTGATTGGATAACACTTGTAAGTATAACAAAAAGCATTGTTCTAATAAAGGAGTTGCTCCAATAGCGAATATTTCAAGAACCAGATTATGGTATACATAATACAATCAAACCATCGCTCTCCTCCTTATTAGTATTAAATCTATTTATGTATTAGTTGATCTAATGCTTCGAGGTACTTGACTAAACTACGCTAGTGTTATTAGAAAGCATTGATTAAACAGTAATAGAGGAACCTTATGGTCCAGAAAAGGGAGTGAATATCTGGGAAATCGCGTATTACTGCTCATAGCGCAGGCGATAAAGCAACGTCTCTATTGGCCTCATGCGGTTTTTTTTTTTTCTCTCCTGAATGTGTACAGATTCTTTCCTTTTATAGCAATGTGTTTTCTTTCCTTTATAAAGCACGAAGCATGCAGTCATTTTTTTTTATCAAACATACTTGAATTATACAGAAAAGATGGGTTTACTGCAAAAAAAAAGGACAAATAGTTGATGTCATAACAAAAAATAATGATGAGCATATTCGTTTTTAGCAGAGAGCACGTAATATCCATTCATTTTGAAGCAATTTCTTAAAAAAAAATATTCTGCCAATTTTCTCTATTTTTATGAATTGAGTACTTTTTTAGATCTTTGATCTCATCAAAACCAGAATTAAACCCGTTTCACTTCAAAAATGACCCCTTTTAACCATATATTCACTTTTCCGTTCGTATCGGATGTATATACCTGTTGTTATCGTCGTGCACCCATTTTACCATATTTTACCTTCATCTATTTGTTGTGGATACCATCTCTTCCAACTGGTGATAAAATGAGCTATTTAAAAACAATTTTTAAATACACTTTGGCGATTCTCTTTTGTATTATATCATTATAGCTATCGCATGACCTACAGGAATTTTAGGTTTTAACGGGTAAAGAATACCCTTCCTTTTGTACTTTAACTGCGCCTTTTTTTTTTCTGCCCATTACTTTGATATTGAAGTGCCAAAAAATACTCTTTCTAATCGAATTTGGTACGTTTCTATTACATAACGTTTTGTTTATACAAGACAACCTGCATATGTCTGGATTTATACATATATAAACACATAAAATGACAAGATTAAAACGATATTTATATAGAGCGGGGAAGAGATTAAAACACCAAACATGCAACCCAAGTCACGACACCTTATCACATTGTATTTTCAATGAAAGAGAGGGAATGATAGTGATTGAGAGTATTTAGACTTATTGAAATATATAACAGTGTTTTAATCTCTTTAGTATTGAAACACTCTCTCTGGATTTATCTGAATATATGCACCATCCAATTAAGAATCTGTCTTTAAAAAAAAACAGAACAGCATTAATAATGACCTTTTGCTTCTTTACTTTTCAAATTGACGTTACACTAAAAAGATCAGCATAAACATTTTTAACATCACAAGGTTCATGTTTTATATTCTCTTTAATACTTAAAAAGTAAATTGAATCTTCAAACATGGTTTTCAAATCGGAAAAACTAATGTCAACTGAACGAACAAAAACTAAAACGAGGGAAAAATAGATTCTCTCTTGTTTTTTTTTTACATATGTATGCCACACTGTTGTATGGTGTGAATTAGCTTGGAAGCGATGGTGGCACATGTTTTTCGTATGGTAATGATTGATCATCAAAGGTGGTTGTTAACTAGCATAGGCGCTTAGTTAAATGCCATTAATCGGACATCATTTATTTATTTTCATGACTCGATAACCACCTTTTGTTGTTTATATCATGAAATAACATTTTTAAAAAAGGAGTGTGTCATTATCAGTAACAAAAAAAGGCACTTCACTGTTGGGGTAATGGCAAGCTAAACCTTATTCACCCCCATAAATATAGTAATTTTTTTTTATATAATATATAAAACAAAACGAGAGCGAGAGATTGTTGATGATCACCTTATGACATAAATGCTATAGATTGTCTCATCATCATCAACATGTTCTTTTTATGGTAGTTGTATCTATTCGCCTGTAATGCAAAAGGCCAATACAATTGATTGATGGTCATTTGGTCAAGTACTCATATTGATTGGTTCAAAGGAAACGGGGAATTAATATTTTTAATACGACTTTTTTGCTTCTTCCCCCCCTTTAATTTGATAACACACTTTTTTAATTCGTGAGAAGTAGACACTATGCGGTCAGCAGTGATAAGGTTTTTTTTATTATAGTTTTACCCCTTTTATTTGTATTTCAGTTTGAAGCCCAATGTTCTAATGATTACCATGTTTGTCGTTTAACAACAAATGATAACAATTCAATTATAAGCTTTATCTTTATCGTCATTTATGATAACAACAATAATAATGCATAATAAACGAGAGAAGACCTGAAAAGCCCAGGCACTGTCATCGGGCCTTGCACTATGTGTAACCTATGGGGTCACATGCATTACGTTTCTGAAATGGAGAGCGCTCAATCAAAAAAGTGGCCAAATGACCTCTTTTTCTTTTTTTTTTAAATCAACTCTTATCTGTTTTTTGGAATATAAATAGTTTGCAAACTACCAGCTTTTTTTTCCATACAACTCTTTTTCTTTTTCTTTTTTTCTTTTTCATTTTTTGAAAAAAAACATCTCAACCTTTTTTCTTTTCGAAAACCAGCAACTTTTTTTTTAAACTCTTTTTTAACGAACTCTTTTAAATAATAATAATGAAACTTTCTCTTATCGCAAGCACTGTACTAGTTGCAGCTACTTATGCCAAGCCTATCTCTTTCAGTAATGACTTTGATGAAAGAGTAGCACCATTGTACATTACTCCAGAAGCTGAAACAATTGCGGATTCCTATATTGTCATTCTCAAGGACCATTTGAACGGTCGACAGATTGAACAGCATGCTTCCTGGATCAAATCGTTATCCAAGAGTCAGAATGAGGATGACAGCATCTTTTCTGGTAAATGGTTGAACCCTCATGTCACTACGGCTGGCGTCTCCCATGTTTATGATACCCCAAAGATGAAGGGTTATGCTGGTAAATTTGACGAGGCTGTATTGAACGCCATTCGCCAGTCCGATGATGTAGAGTTTGTTGAAAAGGATTCCATGGTCTATGCCAATGAACTACAACGTAATGCTCCTTGGGGTCTCTCCCGTGTCTCTCACAGAAGCTCATTGACTTTCAAGAACTACCAAAAGTATGAATATAATCCTAATGGAGGTGAAGGTGTCAAGGTATACGTCATTGATACGGGTATCAACGTGGAACATGTTGATTTCAATAATCGTGCTATTTGGGGTCAGACCATCCCCAGAAACGATTATGATGAAGATGGTAATGGTCACGGTTCCCACTGTGCTGGTACCATTGCCGGCACTCGCTATGGTATTGCAAAGAAGGCTGAACCTGTTGCTGTCAAGGTTTTGAGATCCAATGGTTCTGGTACCATGAGTGACGTTATCAAGGGTGTTGATTGGGCTACTTCTCAGCATATCAAGGAATCAGAAGTCGCTAAGCGTGATGGTAAGAAATACAAGGGTTCTGTTGCCAACATGAGTTTGGGTGGTGGTAAATCTCCTTCTCTGGACCGCTTTGTCAATAGCGCTGTGGAAGCTGGTATCGTCTTTGCAGTTGCCGCAGGTAACGACAACCGTGATGCCTGTGACTATTCTCCTGCCGCAGCAGAACTTGCCATCACTGTTGGTGCCTCTACCATTGAGGATGAACGCGCCTATTTCTCCAACTATGGTGAGTGTGTCGATGTCTTTGCACCAGGTCTTAATATCCTTTCTGTCTGGCGTGGAAGTAAGTGGGCTACTAATACCATCTCTGGTACCTCTATGGCCTCTCCTCATGTTGCTGGTCTTGCCGCCTATTTCCTCTCTTTGTCAGAAGATGAAAACGTCACTCCTAAACAAATCAAGGACAAGATTTTGGCATTGGCCTCTGAAGGCTTGCTCGATAAGATTCCCAAAGATACACCCAACTTGCTTATCAACAATGACAGCGGTGAGGATGACTTTAAAGGAAAGATCAAGCATGGCGTTGATAGTGTCTTGAAGGATTTCTTTGGTGACATCTAAATGTGATGCACTTCTTTTTTGTTTTATTATTTTTATATATTTTTCATTTGTTGTTTATTTTCAATAGTTTGTATGATTCATTTTTTATTTGTATGTAAATCCTTCCCCCTCTCGTCTCTCTAACATTTTTTTTTTCTCTCTCATCTATTTTTTTTCTTTTTTCTTTTTGATATTTATTCCTTATGCTTAAGCATCTTTCTAAATCATAAAACGGAGATCACCAAACTTATGTTATGCCACATTTTAAAGTTAATAAAACATATCAAAAGAAGAAAAAAAAATTTTTAAAAGAATGTATAAAACATACATTGACTTGACTGATTGGTTTAAAAATCACGCGTTTAATTTTGGTTTCCTGGTTTATCTCTTTTCACACAAATGTTATGCATGAGTATTTATTTGTTTATAATGAGTGATTTACGAGTTTATTATATAAAACTCCTCCTTTTATTATCAAGACGATAAATAGATGTTGGTGTGATTTAAAATCCATCTAAACGCTCTTTATTATTTAATAATGATTGTAACAATAAGGTTTTATTATGTGTTATTAGTAGGTGTATCGCTATAGCTGATGCTATTGTTATTAGAATTGATATGGGCACTATCAACATAATAAGGACGAACAGGCTAAATAATAGATATGAATGAATAAACGATATGTAAGTAGGAGTATAATAACGATGTTTACCTGTATCTTTTTATTTCTATCACACTGTACAACCCAGTCTGGTTTAACGACAGGAATCGAGTGCTCCACCGCATAATCATAATTAGATCCACCTGGCACCTGTGCAATAAAATGCGTTGTTTCGATACCAATCTCCTCTGTATAGGACGCACCCATTTTCTCTACCAGTTCCTTAATCTCTGGTGAATTAATACCATCGTAAAATGTGCCAAATGTCACACGAATACCAGTCAAGTTGTTCAAGGTGTGAGTTAATGCCTTTACAGTGTTGGATCTATAATTTCCACAGGTTGTTTTCATCACAACGTGAAATTGATATTCTTGGTCCATCTCCAAGCCTGATAATCTGATATAGTTCAAATCATCTGGGAGGTGCTATTATATATAGCAGATAAATATAGAGTGATAAGGTCGTTATTTACTTTTTCATTAGCTTACCTGCGTCATTTTTGCATTGTTTTTATAAATATCCAATGACCTTAATTTAGCAGTGTGTAAAATAAGCGGTTGCCATTTAAGAATAAGTGAAGTCTGTGTGGTGTTTGTAATTTCAATCTGTGGTTTTTCTGGTTCGTCTGTACCAAATATCGACAGAATAGAGCCCTGTAGCTTCCAAAAGTCATCCATACGCGTTCGTTCAAGTTCCTCATTTCGAGTGACTGAAATGTTGACAATGCTGTTTTTCGTTACATTGTCTGGAAGTAGCAATGAAGGGAACTCGATGAGATGGTGGTCATCAGTCAAAAGTATTGCCTTTATTTACTATTAGTATACATTATTCATTTGCTGATAAAAAAAAAATACATACCATACCAGCATCCACTTTACCCACTGTAAATTGTGCCGCTGACATTGTTTTATTATAGCTATTGTCTTATTCTTATTGTTGAAAGAGGTCCCATTTATTTATTTTTTTGAGTTTTATTTTTGTATTTCCATTTTTCATTTGCATGTTAGCCCTAACCCCAATTAAGTCAATCGGTTATTATTTAACTGAATGACCAGGTTTTTATGTCTTTTGTTCTCCTTTTTTTTTTTACCGTTAGAGCAAAGAGTTTAATCAATGTTATCATCACTAATGCTCTATTGTTAGTTTAATTGATGCCAGTCCTTTTAAAGTGCAATTTTTATGGGCAAATCGATGCGTTCATTTAAACTCAATTTTAACAATCGTCCCCTTTTGGTGTGCCATTAGAGAATAAACCCTTCTTTTATGGTCTTGAAAGTGAAATAATCTCAAGACTATACTAGATGGGTTTCAATAATAAGAGATTAACTCATAAATCAAAACCAATATAAATATAAATATAAATCAAATATGGATCTGCGTTTCATTCTCATATTATTCCAAGGTACTGCCATCACTTTATAAATGTGTGAGGTTATGTTTTCATTAGATGAGACGAATGTGCTATACATATATTGATGATTTGTTGAATGAGCCATATTTTTGGTCATCAAGATAAAAGGTTACAAGTTGAGAACAATGAGATAAGTATGTTTCACCCAAGAACTGACGTCAAAGTCACATTTTGTTACTTGAGAGCATTTTCGTAATTTGCAACTAAAATGAGAATGAAACTTTAAAAGGGTATCTTTGCGATCATCACCAGGTTTGATATGCAAACCTTAATTGGTCAAACAAAGCCAATACTTTAAAGAATGAGCATGGCTTCTTTTGATATAAAAAAAAAGAATAGGCACTTTTATTCACAACTCTACATTTCTTCCATCTATCTACCAATAATACTACGTACCAAAACGTATACCATTTTATTTATAAAGGAATGAAAAATCTACTGAAGCTACGTTTTTTTATCAAAAGAAAGACACACAACGCATTGCTATCTACATTCACCTTTTTTGAGCGCTTATTTCAAACGTATTCGACTAATTATATTCTCTATCAGCATTGGTATTGCTAATTCAAAAAAAAAACTTTCTATCCAATATTACCCCTACACCTGTGCTTTGAACATGCAGAAAAAATTGTATCACATTAGAGAATAAAAAGATTGATTTAAAAAAAAATTGAACTTCTATGCTCTTTTTTTACTTGGACATTGTGGTAGAACGGATTTATTAATGTGTATGCAATGTAGATCAACCTTCTTTTTTGTAGTCGCAGCATGATTTAACCTCTTTACCTACAGGTATTGTATTTCCATGGGTAAATACAGAGGATACAAAAATACCCAGCAGCAAGTATAGAGATAATGAAACCAATACGATCATTGTACATGTGCTATTAGAGAGTATAGAGTATGATAAAATGGAAGGGGATATTAATAAGAGAACTAACTCAGCTTTATGTCGTTGTCGTTTGGAGTATCATTTTTTCTTTTGTCTATACTATTAATAGCATTGGCAACTTGTTTACAAAATCGGGTTTTATCATTGCATATGTTTACATGAAATCATAGCACAAAGATGAAAGTACCGAGTTTCTGTTCAAAAAAAGGGGAAAGTAAAATCACCACCTTTAAATCATAGTGGAATGTATTGTTAGAAATATCCATTTTACTTGTTGATAATATACAAGTACTAACTTGAAAGCGACAACATATTTCTCAATAAGCTATTCTGTGTAAACATAATTATTCCATTTATGATATTCATTTCTTATCTTTGGTGACTATAATAAAAAAGAAAGACTATTCAACATTTTATAAACAATAAAAAACAGTATGAATTCATTGATTAAAGGTATATATCTGTTCAAAAACAAAGACATGTATGAATGCTTTATTTATTATTATAAAAGCGAGCAAGAGAAATCACAATCTACAAATCCATCTCCATAGACTCTGCTTCAGCCCGTTCCTTTTCCAGATCTTTACTCAAGTCATAATATTGGTTAGGATGTTGGATGGTATCAATGCCCTTTACTTGTGGATGCTTAGCCTCAAAATGACGTGTACATGCGAGTTGGTAATGTTTATCCTTGGCTAGTTGTGAGACTTCCGACACCTGTGCCTGTGTTAGTCCATCCTTGTATAGTAATGCTTCCAAGTTGGGCTGTCCAAAATGTCTGAATGGACAACCATGGTGATCGCCAGTAGAGGGTGAATTTGATGTGATGATTTTCATACAACTATTAGAATAAAACTAAGTATACACACACTGGCCATGTACATCTATGTATATATTTTTTCTTCTTTTACCTATAAGCAGTATAATTGACGCGTTTACCCTCTAAACCATAATTGAATCTAATATTATATGCGTAATTCTTTTGGAATTTATCTTCTGTAAGTATTGAAAACTCTCGTCGCCAAAACAAAAGAGCCTGATCGACAGGAAGACCGATTGTCTTTAAAAACAGGCCATATTGAAGTCTACCGCCATGCTTTAAGTGCTTTTCTCTCGTCATGGAATCTTGGATATATCTCATACATAAAGGTGCATGTTGTTGTACAAGCTATGCATTGTATTAGGTGTTATGAATCAATAAACTCGTCCATTCTATTTTCATTACCATTTCTACATCGTCTGCATAAACATCGTCTGAACTGCCCTTTCTTTCTGCGCCGTAATTATTTCCAGTATATTGCTTTTCAATATTCAACAAGATGGGTGTCAATCTTGAATCCTCCTCTACTCTACCCAATACGCGCGCAACAGACTAATAGATATAATAAGATTCACTACTCTTTCTAATACTTTTATATCATTGTTCTACCTTTAAACTATCTTCCAAATGTCTCTTGTATTCACGCAGCACCAAACTGACTTGTTCCAGCATTGGCACATATGCCTTGCCTGCCTTGACAAAGACATACCTTGATCGGACCAAATCAGGTACCTTTACAAAGTCGACCTTGAAGAATGTCTCATTCTCGATAAATGCCTTGATGCTTGTATTACCCAGACGTGAAGTAAGCCATAATGAACACACTGTTAATTCCTTCCTTAATTCCGCCTTTTCTTCTTCCGTGACAGTATCCCAATTGAAATTCAAACTTGAAAGAAACTTCTTTTTCTGCTCCAAAGGTTCTTGATCGAATCGATATCGGAACAGGGCCAATTCTTGTCGAATAAACCATTCATGTAATTCTTCACTAAAGAAGAGGTGCTTGAATCAATGATTTGGCATATGTAAATATGAGTTTTCTCTTTACCTTCTGCTGTATGCCATTCTTAATACAAAGTGACTGATATGATCTTTGCGTCGTTCTTGGTAGAGATCAGGCGAGTTGGAAAAGTTGGATTTCATGGGGAGATATTTGTCGAGTATAGTATCCATTTCCACTTTTAATTCAGCACCCTTTTTGTTGCGAAGTGTCATGTCTTCTATAAATCTTAATACTGGAATAGTCTATTTATTAGTCGTGTCTTTTTTATTTTTATAAATAACAAATACATGGTCTTACCATGAAGGCGATCGAGTGCAAACATCTCAAACTCTTCAATAGTGACTTCTGAAGGTGGAGGCTTCAAGTACATGTTGAGACGAGTTGGATATTCAGACTCGAGTCTTGCATGACTACCATCCTCGATTTCAATAGAGTGTGCAGCAGCAAAACGGTTTGCTCTCTTTTTATGTTTAAGCATAGTTT
>VCJK01001225.1:0-24972 GCA_024139485.1 Backusella psychrophila | reverse complement strand
GAAATATATATATATATATATATATATATATATATATATAATAAAGATAAATGAATAAAACAACATAAAAAATAGCTTCAGGTACTCGTCCTCGTTATTAAATTGGCCCATCATTAAAGCAAAAACCATTTCTATGATTAATTCAAATCCTATTAAAAACAGTAAACGCGTTCCCCCGCTTTTATTTGTATTATGTTTTATCATTTATTTATATTCAATAGTTACACGCAGAAGCGTTAAATACGGGTCGATTAAACAATAAATAAACAAAAGGCGTTTCATTTGAATCTACGATAAATTGTTTTGAGGGTTGAGAACAAGTTGGACGATTTTAAAATCATAAAGTAAACCTTCTTTTTAAACTTGATCAATCGCTGTGATAGTGAGCTATTAATAAAATAAGGAGATGATGAGAAAAGGTAGGAGGAAGATCTGATAAAGTACAAGATAGTCAGGTCATCGTTATGATAGCTTTTCATCATAAGAAAAAGATATTAAAGATGCGTCATTTAAACTACTTTATTTAATGGTATTTAATTGCTATTTATCATACAAGCGATAAGCTAATAGTTATTCCCTATCATGGATTGATTTTATGAAGTGGAATCGATAATTCCACCACCTGTAATAGTGTAAGTAATCTCACTCTCAGGCATGTCTGGTGAGTCATACAACTTTGCGATTCGATCTTCGCCTCTTCCTTTCTTCAAGAAAAGTCTGGTAGCAGAACTATGTATATATGCATGTATAAATATGTATAATAACGTGATAATAAGTCATTATATCCCTAGTCTGTAAGTCATTTGGTGATAAAAAAGATACTTACGCGTGAGCCTAATATAAATAGTTTAATAAAAAAAAAAAGCCGCATGTTAAAACCCAATCAGCATATCATTTACCAAAACATGACCACCCACAGGTTTCTTCGGATCTGCGACAAATGTCATACCTATAACGTTTTTTTTCAGTAAAGAAAAGACATTCATGGTTTTTAACTATAAATAAAGAGTACCTCCAGGATCAGAAGAGACTTGGTTAGTCAAAAAGATGGCCACATTATACTCTTCAGAAATTTTCACAAGTCGATTCAACATGAGGTTCAATTTTTGTTGTCGATCTGCCAATTCACCGCGTCCTGTGTAGTCGCATCTGAATAAGGAAATGATAGAATCTACAACCAATAGGCGATAACAGCCTTTCTGCTCAGCAAAGTGTGCTGCTAATTCGGTGATAAGATCCATTTGATGATCACTATTATAGGCACGAGCTACTACAATGTTTTCCAATACAGTTTCTGCATCAACACCAAATCTTTCTGCAATGGATCGAATTCGGTCAGGTCTGAAAGTGCCTTCGGTGTCAATGTAGGCTAAATCGTGGTTGGTTGGATTGGCATGATACATTTATAGAAAATTTTATTTTTTCTTAGTACCTGCTTTGCTATTGGCTCCCCCATCTTCCAAGCCAAGTTGGACCTGAACACATAGCGTATGAGCCATTTGGGTTTTTCCTGTACGATATTCTCCAAAGACTTCTGTAATAGACATGGTTTGAACTCCCCCTATTGCAATTATAGCAAAAGATAAAAATAAAGTTACTTTAAATATATCATTTTTTTTTTGTTTGTAAAATGATTATGAAACCTCCGAGTAGCGAATCAAGTTGGGAACTTCCTGTCGAAATTTTGACAACTTTTTCTCGAAGGATGGAAAGCTCTGCCGCTGTTACAAAACCTGGACCCTTTTTCGCGATAAGATAGAGATGAGTTTCTTTTTCAGCATAGAAAAAAACCCCAGATGAATATCAAAAGAAACAGGGTCATGACTTACTTGACACTTCGAGACTGCCTCTTTAATCTTATCTACTTTCGTTTCAGATAAACCTTTGATTTTTAACAAAGCTCTTTTTGTCATCATTTGAGCACCCTTTAGAAGAAAAAAGAAAACGGATGCATTGGTTTATGTTTGATCGACTATTAAGACAATGGCAGTAAAAAAGTATGATCTACTTACTCTAACAGTGCAAATACCAGCCAACTTTAGCTTATTGATATCAGCAACTCCGACGCCATGCATCTGGAGATTATCGATTTCTGTGTAGAATAACTAAGACACAAAGCCAATAAGTTATCTAACCGTAAATGTACTTAATATTAAAAACGAAAACAAAAAGTAAAATATACCGCTTCATTTTCCTCCTCCATTTGTTCGTCTGGAACAGTTTGCTGAGTAGTAGGCACTGTTGAAGATTCTCTCTTGGGTGTCATTTTTGATGACAAACGAAGAATATGAAATATTGATCACAAATTAAAGAAGGGGGGAAATATGATTACATCATTGAGCACAGACTTTTGGTGATTTTTTTTTCTTTTACAAATAATCAATTCATTTGGTGAGAAAACCAATTTCTAAAATTGGAAATCATTGAAATCATTGGTCATCATTTTATTTCGATTGTATGAAAAAAATGAGGTGACCTGAAAGAGAGCAATTGGAAATTAGTTTTACCCTTTGTTTCATTTTTTATATTTTTTTTTATATAAATTAGACTTCTTTTTGCCATTTTCTTTTTTCTTTTTTCTTTTCAACACTTTTTATCAACACTTTTTTATCACTACAAACATGTTCTCAAGAATTTTTACTGGTCTTCGCAACTCTCTCAACGCTCAAACCCCACGTCCTACTCAAGGCAGAATGTCATTAGAGGACTCCTCTGAGGAATTTGTCAGAGCCACGCGTACAAGCATCGAAGAATCTAATAATGTCAGACCTTCACCTATTCGTATTGCATCAACATCTTCAGCTACTACTTTCTCTGCAGCATTGTTCGGCTTATCTTCGAATAATACAGATGATTTCATACAGAAAGATTTAATATCTACCTCTTTGTATTAAAAACAACAGCAACAACCGTTTTACATTTCCATTTCTTTTTGCATTGCCTTCTGTATATACCCTCTCGCTTCTCTCTCCTCTTTGACATTACTCTATCGCTCTTATTGGTTCTCTATAAATAGCCTCATTTTGAAATCCTTTTATTTGCACATTATACAATCATTTTTTCTTTCTCATTTTTATGAACATAAATAAAACATTATGATAAAATATTCTGCGTTCCTCTTTTATTATCGTTGCTCGGATAAAATATGATGCGCTAGTATGTATAGAAGCTTTTAGTTATTTCATATAAAACGGGAAAAGCTCTTTACGTTAGTTATTAAAGAAAAATGCAGTTTGGAGAAATACTATCTTTATAACATACGCTGTTTTTTCTTCTTCTTTGTTTGTGTTTGGCAAAGTTAAATCAAGTTGTCATAATTTAAAAAAAAATCACATTATTTGTTTTCCATGACATCACATGTCCAGTTACACATGTTCTGAAGGTGACATATTGTTATCGGAAGATTATTTAACAAATAAAAAATAGGCTTGTTTAAGTAATGAAGTTGTAACGATAAAGAAATATGTCAATATCAACATGACATATATACTCATACAATACTTTGGTTTAAGAACTGAAGCTATTCATTTGTCAGCATTGATTTTTCTAATCACCTTGAAGCCGATGCTATCGCTTGACTCTGTTACTTGTAAATGTTTCAAATATTAAAGCTAAAAGAGAACGGTACGATTAGATTTTATGGCGTATCGATAGATATTTGCTTGAATTCTGATATATAAAAAGAAGCTTGTCAAACTATATTAATAAAACTTGGGCAGAAAGTTTGTTTTGGTTTTTTAATGTGGTGCGTTTTAAAATTCCTTAATAGAGCATTGAAGTATAATATTCATTGTCAAAATAAAATTAGATCTTAAGAGCCACCTTTTAATACCAAAAGATTTTTTCCATAGAGAATCCATGTACCTCTAAAAATTATAAAATGGTTTTTGAAAATAATTTAGGTAACTTCAGCAATGTTTGTTTTTTTAATTAATGACCATTTGAATCTGCGTTTGTTTCGTGTGGAAACCTTTAATAATGATAATACCTTCCTTTTTTTTTTTGGTAAAGTGAATAATAATACCAATGTTAAAAACATTTCCCTGCCACTTGTAATGCTGTCAGCAATGAGAATACACAAAACAAATAATAATACTAATCGCATACTATTAGAACTAAATCACATATTTGGCTACATGGTACAAATACATTTGGATATATATTACTATTTATGGAGCTAAAGATAAGAGATGCATCCTTATCACAAAAAAAACAAAAAACAAATAAGGTGCTTATTGGACGAAGATCTACAAAGATGGTAAATAAAATTTGCAAATAGTAATATATAAATAGCGATAACGGTACTAATAAAAGGAAACGGAAATAAAAAAAGAAAATAGTAGATATATACATATACACATATGAGAGAAACAGATTAAGCATGTTCAATCGCCACTCCAGAGTATTTACTGTTGAAGATTGCGTGTTGTACAAAGATAGCACCATCGAATATGAGAGTGCCGCCACTGCCAAGGATATAAGGTACAGCCTCCAACATAGATGCGCGAGTAGCATGTGGATTGGCAAATATGCCGAGCATGTATGTAAAGTTGCCCATAAATGCGAAAAAGAAGAGTGCCATTGATAATCCTTCCACTGAGCGTCTACGAGCATTTCGATAAAGTTGGGGTACTCTAGATGCCAAATATAAAATAGCACAGACCCATGCAAAAAATCTTCCCACCCAAATGGTATTATCCTTGGCCTGAGCAATATCAACAATCAGGTTATTAATCAAGTTATTGTTGTAGTTGTCTGGATTTGGTTCGGTAAATAAAGTTGTGGAGGAGGAAGTCAAGCCGAACGATACAAAAGTAAAAATGAAATACATAGTGCTATAGTTCTTCTTGCTGTTAGCACCCTGAGAGGAACCCAAGAGTGATTCTTCTTCGTTTACAAGCTCCTTTCCACTACTGCTGCTACTTGCTTCGATGGCTGGAAGGTCCCTTATAAATCTTTGCTCCTTAATTAATGTATCGTCCTCATCCTCTTCTTCCAGTGCAATGTTACTCTTTCCATCGATCCACCGACGCACAAAGTTGTTTCTATACTTTACATAATAAAGCCACTGCACACATAATGCACCATCTACTATTGTGAAATAAACGGCTAAAACAATCTGGAAGGGAAGCTGGTGTGTGATGATGCATCCGATGAAGTTTGCAATGTCGGCTGTGAGTGATATAAAAAGTTAGCTTATATATAAAGATATTATTCAATATATTCATGAAACTGTACCAACTAACCATACTGATAGGAAACTGAAGCTAAGGGACTCTGCATCACGCAGTTTATAATTTTTAATCACTTGACTAAGTGAGTGGCCCCCCAAAATAATCAAACGCATAGTTAGTTAAAAGGATAAATAAAGATATGTTGAAACATTTTTCACTTACGGCATTTGCGCATTGAGCCAACACAGTATGGATAAATAACCAAGTAACAAGCTCAATGATTCCTGCCATCCATAAACACAATCTCCAAATATATTCTATATATAATTTTAAAGTTTGTCAAAATAAGGTACGGGATTTTTTTTTTATTTTTTTTTGCTGTTGCTATTTCATACATATATCCAACTAATGGCTTCTATCCCTCCATCCTTAACTGGGCAAGCAGATTCCATAATAAATCTCTGAAAAAGAAAAATAAATAATTAAAATAAAAAATAAAGGAAAGAGAAAAACAGGAAGAAATAGGAGATCTTTTTTTCTGATATTCATTTTTTATAGCTATAAAATCGGGTTTTAAAAACAAAAATATATATACATCTTGTCTTTTGTCCCTTTAATGGTAAAAATACATAGGGACGCTTATGTATGATAAAATACTCTTTAATTGTATTTCTATTGATATTATATATTGTACATAATAAGGAGGTTAGTTGTGAAAAATACAGAATCCTTCGACTTGTAGCTAATTAATTATCAATATTTTATTATCAGAAACTGAGCTAGTTGATTTCATGATTTATCCATGAAAAGATAGAAAATATACATTTCAAGGAGAAAATAGCGGAGGGGGTAATGTAGATATAACCCTGTTTAAAACCTGTGATTTATCACGGTAACTTTTTATCTGTGCGAACAAGTGATAACGTATCGCACTTATTCTTTTTTTTTTTAAATAGAAAAATCCCAGGAATAAAAAAAAATATTTCATCACATGTGTAATAAAGAAATAGATTGATCATTAAGAGTCATAGCTGACCATTAAAAAAAAAAATTTTTTTTATACTTTTCAATTACATGTAAAAGTATTCTTTCGCTTTCAGCCTGCACTCTAGTGGCCTCAAGAGGATTGTTTATTGTTTTTATCCTGGGGCAATGAAGCCAAAAAGGAATGTATTTACCTCTGCGAACTTTACTTCGTTTGATCATCATTTCTGCCACTATTTTTAATAGTTTTCTTAAGGGTTGGTGTAAATACTAGTTTCCTTCTTAACTTTGGATCTTCACTTCATAATGCAATAAGGGCCGGTTTCAACAAAAATGAACCAACGTCATATCTAACCTGAGTCAGAATCATATAAAATTGACATCGTACTTTTAAATTACATGAGTCAATTGACATCACACTTCCGAATTATAATACCAAAAGGGGATGAT
This sequence comes from Backusella psychrophila, assembly GCA_024139485.1. Classification (NCBI taxonomy): domain Eukaryota; kingdom Fungi; phylum Mucoromycota; class Mucoromycetes; order Mucorales; family Backusellaceae; genus Backusella; species Backusella psychrophila. The sequence goes on along the minus strand of VCJK01001225.1, from coordinate 18,364 downwards.
CTACCGTTGATCCGGCCATATCAGTTGTTAGTTAATTGCAAAGAATAATATCGATGGTTAATGCTTTGAATAAGTATATCCACAACATTGCACGTTCTTCTATCAGTGAACTATTGGCTATGAAGTATGGAGTTAGAATGAAACCTTTTTAGGCATTTGTTCACAAAAATAAGCGGCTACAGCAATCAGTCTGTTTGATTAAGGACCACAATAATGGATTAGAGAAACTATTAATATGGTAAAGACGATTTAATATCAGATAAACAGACGATTAAAATAAACTATATATACTCAATGAGTAAGATGAATTCTTTCTTTTATAACAACAGAGGGAAAAGTGGATATCCTAGGATAGACATAAAGAGCCTTAAAGAGAGAACTAGCAACAGCATTAGATGATATAAATAAGATCAACAAACAGCATGATCATTTCCAACAAGATTGTGGATTTTTCTTTTGTTTTTTTATTAGAAAATATATATATATATACACCCTCTGAATTAGGATTCAACATTATAACATTATCACTAATGTAATATGGGTATTCCATTTTAAACTTCATCACTTACACAAAAGGTTTAATATAAACATGAGCGATGTTATTTTTCTTTATTTCATATTAATAATGAAAAATAAAAATAAAAATAATATATATATATATATATATTATAAACAATTCACTCTTCCTGCTCTTCATGTACATCCTCTTCGTCTTCATGTGTCTCCTCCTGTTCTTCATGTGTCTCATCTCCATTTGAATCCTCCCAAATAACTTCCCAGATCCAATCATTATTGGTGACGCTGGGATTCTGCTTACTCTTTCTATGATCAATATTGGCGATGACATCTGTGAGCGTTCTATTATATTCATTACACACATCCACAATGTCACCAAGAAGGTTCTAAACAACACATTAGAAATGAATATATTACAAATTCTCAAAGGACTTACTTCAACCAGTGCTAAACCATCCAAAATCCTGACTATGCTGTAGTATCCCACTCCTTAAGGACAAAGGTACTGATATAGTTTTAATTAATGAAACCAAATTGTGAACCATAGTGGGATCTTTGTTTTTTCTTGTTTTTTTTGGAAAGGGGAACTCTTTTCATTATTAAATCACTTAAATCGCTTTATCACATATACTAGCTTTTTTTTCTTCACCCTAAACCAAAAAAAAAAAGAAGGGTACTGTGACTTGATGAAAGCATTAACAGGCCTTAAATGCAAAAGAGTTGAAGATAAGAAAATCACCTTTTAGATTACACCCTTTTCGCGTTTTTTTGAATGCATGAACCGGGTTATTATCTAAACAGCTTTTCATTGGTTAGAAAATAAAACTTTAAGTATATGATGTTATATGATCCCATGTACCTTTATTTATATTGCATCTCCATTATTTTAGCTAATGTAGAGCTTTGATGCTTTAATATATACGATAATTACAATACAGATGGGCACTTCTGTTTTAAAATGCTGCTTGAACATATTTAATCTCTATTTTATTAGCTAGTTTTAAACCAGTTGTAAGTTTTTCATAATGAACAGATCTACTGACAAAAGATTCATGTTGATTTATTTATCATTCACCATTGTTTTGTTTTTATTAAAATTGGAGATTTTATTTTTCAATTTGGCAGCCATTTCTTTTCTTTTCTTTATCTTTTAATTTTTTTATCAGTCTTTTTTCTAAGTATGTCCTCCCAAAACCCAGAAAAGGATACCAATAGCTACAAGTCATCTCTAAGTGGTAGTACTGATAAAAAAACTATCAATGAGTCGGAGAAGGCAAGTGCAAAATGGCAAGATTTCTCTATTGCAAGTCTAAACAATGTTGAATATGCTGTAAGTTGTAAAGATTAAGAATAATAAACAGTGATATGAGAGACTGTCATTTAGCGCTCTTTCGTTCTATTTTCCCTCTTTTTTATGCTAACATGTGTTACTATTACATGAACAAATAGGCCAGAAAAACATACCTTGCATGTGGATGCCAAAGAGTATGGCGAGCTCCAGAGCCAGCAAACGATGATGTAACTCTTTCTGATGATGAATTCTATTGTCCACATACATAGAGCTCAAAATAATCATGCAACCCATAGCCAGATAGTCTATATGAAAATATTATGCTACCTATTCTACTATTTACTGCATTAAGAAATATCTATGTAGAACCAAAACATAAAAATAAAGTCTTTACTTAATAAAAAAAAATAAAAAAAAATGTTGAAAGCAAAATAAGTAATGATGAAGAATAAAAAATCGCCATTTTAAACATTATCCTTTACTATATAAGACTTTTATTATTATTATAACCCTGATATCATTTTATCATCATACTACATGTTGTTCTTCGATGGTACAAATCAGTATTGATTAACATTTATCTTTACAATTGATTTGGATTTTAACTTTCTGAGATTAAAAGAAAGGATAAAAACGGCCATTTTTTTTTCTGGGTGGGAACTCTTGGTAAAAAAAACAGCCTTTGCTTTAAATGTGGTGTTGAGTCTGAGATGTAATTACCTATTTGCCTAATATAATTCAATACTATATAAAGTCCTTGACTATAGCACAACTCCAATGTAATTAACACAACTATTACTCCACACTGAACAATTCTAATGAAATAGCCCTCATTTTCATTAAAGAAAATATAGTTCCAATTTATAATAATTTGGGTGCCACTTGGGTAACACCTTGAGGAGCCAAGTCAGTGCATTTCACACATTTACAACATGACCCTCCACAACATTCGGCTATTAAATATTAGATTTTTCCAGTTGGGGCGCCACAGTGGGAAATCATCTGTATTTGTAATAAATTGATTGCAATAAAAAAAATAGTGTATAGTTTCTTTATCCTTTTTTCTTTTCTTTTTCTAATTTCACTCAACAAGTAAAAAAATCATAAATCGTTCGACAATTGAAAACCTACCAAGTTGTGTTTTCTCCCTCTTTTATTTTTAACGTTCAGATTTTGACACATATACAAAACGAACATCGATCTCTCCAATACTCTAAAACTTTCCTTTCTTAAATACGATACCAATGACAAAAATTGTTGATCTTATAAGCGACACCGCCACTCAGCCAACTGATATTATGTTTGATGTGATGAAGATGGCAAGTCGAGGGGACGACGTTTACGGGGTAAATAAAAAGATTTAGTTGTTTTTAAAGTTAAAGTTAAAAGAATAAATAAAAAACAGGAAGATGAAAGTGTAAATGAATTGGAGAGACATGTCGCCGATCTACTGGGCCACGAAGCGGCAATATTTTGTTCCAGCGGAACCATGACCAATCAGCTAGGACTCCGCACATTATTATTCCAGCCTCCTCACTCAGTGTTGTTAGATGCCCGCTCTCATGTCAACCTCCATGAATGCGGCGGATTAGCCTTTCACTCCCAGGCCAGCACCATTCCTGTTCTTCCAAAAAACGGCCGCTATTTAACTCTGGAAGATATTTCTCCCAATATTTTGACCTATAATGTCCATCATGCAGTCACCAAAGTAATTTCGCTTGAAAACACCCTGAATGGCATGATTATGCCGTTGGAAGAAATAAAACGTATCAGCCAATTTGCAAAAGAAAACAACATTAAGATGCACCTGGATGGTGCACGTCTCTGGAACGCAAGCCAAGAAACAGGTATCTCCATGTCTGAGTACGGTAAATACTTTGATACCGTCTCGGTTTGTCTTTCAAAGGGCGTGGGAGCACCCATTGGCAGCATGCTGACAAGCACAAAAGAAAACATTGATAAGGCCCGTCATTTGCGTAAACTACTCGGCGGTGGATGGAGACAGGCCGGTATCTTGGCAGCATCTGCAAAGTATTGTATCGACAATGTAGTCCCCACCATGCCAGAGACACATCGACTGACACGCTCCCTGGCATCCCATCTTGAATCGCTTGGTATGGAGCTCCACTTTCCATGCGAGACCAACATGATTTTTTTAAATACGGCCAAGACAAATATTAAAATGGAGAATCTAGCAGAGGTACTTATGGAGGAAGGGATAAAGATTAGCCCTGAACCAGGAAAAACATGCCGTATCGTTTTGCATTATCAAGTGACCGAACAGGATGTGGAGAAGGTTAAAGTTGTTGCTACCAGGTTAACGGCAGAAATCAGAAAAAAAAATGGTGGTAATGATATTGAAACAAGTCAAAACGGAGAAGAGACGGCCTTTTATCCGAAGTAGTTTGAGATTCATGTGAAATTTATCGATTTGTTCTATTGGCAAATTGACTTTTTAAAGCAATTGACAAATAAAGTAATTGGTTGTGGAGGTTTTACCTTCATGAACAAGTTATTACGCGATGACTTTTTTTTTTGTGAGAATGATTCTCATGCTGATATCTTTATTTACTAATTTTGTTTTATACAAGAAAATGATAATGAAAAAAAATGAATGAGAATATACATAGGAAATATGGTTGTATTGAACAAATTTGGAGGGGGTATTATCTATATTCTAGATATGTTTTTTGGCATTCTGATTTATGTGGGGGATAACCTTTTTTTTAAAGTTTTTTTTTTCAGTTTTCGCAAGCAAAAGGACAGTGGTTTTCGTGGCTGAATATGGAGACATCAACACCACAGACGTTACAGAAAGAGTAAAAAGATTCATTAATGGATTGACGTGTTTTGGTCTCATGATTATTGCATTGATTATTTGGTAGACTTGAGTGAATGTGACTCTTGGTTGGCATGGTGCAAGGCATCATCTTTGGACAGGTATTAGAAGAGCAAATAAGTGAATTCATGGTTATGTGTACTTGAAAGTAAATTAAATGAATTGAAATGAAAGAAGAGTTAATGATTAAATGAAGTTGAATATGATTTATGTAAAAGAAAAATAAAAGTAAAGGGCTGTTTATGCTTTATATATAGATGTTTTTTGTTATTAATTTTTTTTTTACTCCTGTTCTCCATTATAAAAGTGAGATTAAAGGAACCAATCATGTTGGAATATTTGAGACATCGGCACAAATGAAAATGGCTTTTCAAGTTAGCGGATGAACGTGGAGTTTGAATAAAAGCGAACCAACCCCAGGACTGTAGGCGTTGCAGAATGGCAATATTTGACCTTGTGAAAGGATAATAATCAAACTATTTCTTTTGTTCTAGATTATTGCCGTTTTTTACCTTTGCTTATTTATTTACTTTTTATATGCTTGAGATTGGTTTCCGTCACTATCGTTTTTTTTTTACTACTATTTCTACGACTGTACCGTTTTTTTTTCCCCAATAATGAATTGGTATTTCAAACCTAAAAATGGCATTATTATTAATAGAATGAATTGGAGAATTCTTATTTGATGTTTACACTTACATATACAAAATATTTTAAATCCCACCATTTTGACAGTAGAAACAGATCAATACGGTCGATCTCAAACAGCAACACGGATGAATTCCAGCAGCTTTTTGATTTTGATTGGCTTTCTTTTGGCATTGATTTGCCGTTACAAATACAGAAAAAATTTTTTTTTAAAAAAAGTGGAATGAACTTGGTAGTAATCAATTCAACGTAACTTCCCCTTTATCTCCGTGTTTTTTCTGCTTTTAGCCCCTTAAATAGGACTTTTATTTTCATGAATTATATTGGTTCATCGTTTTGTTTGTTTGTCTGTAACAATTGCTATTCATTGTTGTAGTATAATGATCCCATTTCATTATTTAATATTAATAATGGATGGTATTAATAATAACCTATTTTAAACCTAAAATAGGAACGAAGATCGTTTGTGCATGATTCTTACTACCCAATAAGCGACATTTTTTCTTCTTTAGAAGTAAACATGAAAATCGTATCATATTTTTGGTGATCCATAATTCTATAAAGAATAATAGAATGGCAATCATTAAATAGAAGCGAGAAATAATGTTCTTTTATTAATAGAGCAGGAACAACAAAAGTGAAAGTTGGATTTAAATCTGGGATTGGCCACGTGGAAACTTTAAAGAAGAAATATTCAATCTTTTATGTACTTCGAAAGAGAAGGTTTACTTTTTTACCAAAAATACCAAAAAAAAAGATTTAAAATTAATCTGATTTTCACAATTAAGAAAAATAGTTGTCAATAATGAATATGGTTGGTTATGTATTATTGAAACCCACCAGGATTATTAATGAAAAAATGATAGCCGAGGGAGAGTTGTTTGAAGAAACACTACCTATTTAACAAAGATGGAGTAAGCATTTGGTTTTCTTGTTCTAATTTCTTTATCAAAGAGACAATTGCCTGGTTCATTATCAACGTCTTCACTAGCTTCCAATTGCCAGTGTTTTATTCTCTCTATTTTTTTTAAATATGTTTTTGATAGTGCTTACCATGATCTTCATTTATTTAAAAATAATGCATGGATATGTAAAAGGAAAAAAAAGTTTTTGCTTATACAATATTTCTTTGTGTATTTTTTTTTCATTATTTTCACTGAATGTGGTCAGACATTTTATTTGTATAATTGCACCAATTATAGTAATCCAAGGGTATAAGAAACAGTTTAATCTTTTTTAGCTCTCCAATCATTACCATTGCCAAGACAAGACAAGAGCAACACGGAAGATGGATGCCGTTTATTTATGCGATTTGAGATATTTATCATAAATTAATATCTACTGTTTACTTCATGCAAAAACTGATTAAACATCGTCATTTTAAAATATCTTTTTAGTAAACTTTAGGTTTAACCTTTTTTTCTTTCCTGGTACAACTTGATAATATTAAATGTCATCTCCCCTGACCTCTTTTTATTAAACTCATTTGAATAATAAACGCTTTGACCCAGTTACAAGCAAATAATGCTTGTAGACTTTAAAAAATGTGAAACGAAATGACGATATAAAATTTTAAGCAACACTTTTTCATGTGAACTTTATATTCAAGTTACCAAAAAAAAAGAACTCATTTATTAAAAACACAGAGTCATTCTCACATGATTGTAAACAAATCTCTTGCATTTCGTTTGTGTTACGTAGCGTTATAAATAAAATGATCTATTTATTTAAAAAAAAAAGAAGTAAAAGAAGGTGAGATAGATCTATTTTATTTTGATATATAAATATATATGAAAAAGAAAAAGAAAAAGAAAGTAATATTTTTGACTATATAACTATTTTTTGTCATGTTTATAAAAAGAGGATGTAAAAAAGGAATATGGTATTGAAATAATAGTAAATGTGTATGGATTTATATTTATAGCATATCACTTTTTAGTAAGCATATTCCTGCTTCTCGAATGCTCCTGGTGAAGTGCCATTTACAGCACACCTTTTTAGTAATAAAGAAAGAGATTAATGATTTGAAAGCCTAAAAAATAAATAAAATATGACTTACATCCAAATACGAGTTTTATATATTTTAAAGAGTTCTCTAACGAGTTCTCTGAAATCAATTCTTCTGTCGGCAATAAAGTAGAAGGTTAATTTACGTCTATCCCTATTGGCATTTATTTGTTAGCATGAACTCCCTAAAATAGACTTGACATTTTAGAAGAAAAAAGGAAATCTTACCATTGATATTCTGCATCTACTACATCCATCGGTAGGTTTCTAGTATTTATCTTTTGTAAACAAACTTCCAAGGCAAGCTGCTCATCATGCTTCTTTGTCAATAGCAAACTAACTTCATCTGGTGTAGCCTGTCTGTAAATTCGCTTTATGTGCTTTTCTTCATCGCTGTCCTCGTTCTTCTTTTTTATTTTCTCTAAAGACATACTGGCACTGGCTATTTTACCAAGATCTCTTCCTCGATCTGCTTCCACAATTACCAAATCACCGATTTTTAATGTGTCAGTGTAATGATAATGATCCTTGCGTCCAGAGTTGAACTCGACTACATAAACCACTTGTGGTAGGTTTTGATTGTTTTCTGCATACTTGCTGCTTGTAGATGATGATAAATTTAAGTTTTCTAATCTATCTGATAACTGATGAGAGTGTGTTCCTAAAAGTGAACTAGATGTTTAAAAAAAAAAATAACCATGAGAATTGTTATATTATACACATGTATTTAAGCAGCAAAAAAAAATCCTGCATTTTTCTCCTAAATCAGAAGACCTTTTTTTTTTGTTGTTGTTTGTACAACTTACTTTGTTGAATTAGGAGTAGGTGGTGGAACGCCATTGGGAATATCTGGAAAGGTGTAATTTGTTGAACAAGGTTGGGACATTCGTCTTTGAAAGAGCAGATTACTCTTATTGACTTGAGGAGATAAGAAGGATGACGAAGTTGAACCCGTTGGTACAAAACCAAGCGAAGGGCGTCGGCCATTCTCATATTGATTACCTCGGTTCATCCAATAAGAGGAGAGCAAGGCATTGCTGGAGCCAAAAACAGCATTGGAGGACTGTGATCTTGTACGAAGGTAGGCATCCTCTTCTTCTTCTTCTTCCATAGTAGGTGCTAATGCGCTCTTGTAATGTCTTTCGAGATCTTCATCATCTATATTGTTATTGGCAAAGAAAGGGCTTTGGTAGTGGTTGTTCTGGCCCATTGAAAATGACATACTCCGCTGTTTTTGCTGCTTGTACATATTAGATTCAAAAGGCATCATATGTACAGAAAATAGAGGGTCATAGATATCCGGCGTATTAGGAGCTAAAGGAGACTTTGAAGTGATATTACTGTTGCTGTCGTCATCGAAAATGGATGGCCCCTCCCATTGAAAGCCATTAAATGAACCCCATTTGTTGTTGTCTGTAATGGAAGGACGTCTTTCATTTATCATGGAAAATGTAGAGGATGAAGATGATGATGAAGAAGTATTGTTATTACTGACATCGACTGCGCGGGTTGATAAACTACCTCGACGGGAACCAACCGCTTTCCAGTCAGGTTCGTCTTGGTTTTTTGTTATTGCTATTGCCTTTTTATATTCGAGTTAATTTATCATTACACAATTTGTAATAAATAAATAAAATATACTTACTTCATCCTCTTCTTTCCACTTTGAGAGCTATTTGATAAAAGGAAAAGATTAGTATCTCCTGATAACAATCAAAATCATCCAATTTTATTTTACCAAAGTCATTTTTTTATTTTATTTAGGTTGATTAAAAGGGACGAAGAAAACAAAAGAAAAAAAAAAGGTGAAAAAAAGGTGAAAAAAAAGGGGAGGAAAAGGAGAGTGAAAGAGTGAGTGAAAGAAAGAGAGAAAGAGAGAGAAAAAAAAAAAGGGAAAAAGGAGAAATCTATATTTTATATGTAAAATAAATAAATAAAATATAAAACTTGAATTTTGTGTTATTTTTATTTTATTTTTTTATCTTTGATCCAATGACTTTTGTTTAAGCATCAACAGCTACAGCGTTGTCTTTCTCGACTTTAGTAGGCTCTTCTTTAACTGGTTCTTCTACTTTATCAGCTTCTTCTTGTTTGACTGGCTCTTCAACTTTAATGGAGTTGATTTCCTTTTCTTCTGTGACGCCATTTTCCTTTACGGGTGCCTCTTCTTCTACCACTTTAGTTTCCTCAACCTTGACTTGTTCAGGTTCTTCTTCGATTACGATTTCCTGTACTTGTTGGGCAACGAGTTCTTCTTCTTCTTCCTTGGCCTCGTCTACTTCTACGGTTTGATATGATCCGCTGAGTTGGTTTTCAAGTTCGTGTTTAATCTCTTCAGTGACAATGCTTTCGACCTGTTGGCTAACTTCCTGCACAAGTTGCTCCTCCTCTTCCTGCAATCTACGTTGAGCCTCTTCCTTTGCGACTCTTTCAGCTTCTTCCTGCTGTAATCTTTCCTTTTCCTTCTGGATTCTTTCAAGTTCCTCGGCCTCACATGCCTTACGTTCATTTTCTTCCTGTTCTAAACGGGCCTTTTCTTTGGCGATTTCTTCTCTTTCCTTGGCCTGGGTCTTAATTTTTTCAGAACAGACATCGACGCGGCGGAACAATCCCTGGATAGACTGGATGATTTGTTTTTTTCTTGTCTTGACGTTAGAAATAAGGGTGTTTTCATACTCGTTGGGCTCCAAGTTGCGTTCACCCATAACAGCTGTCAATGGTCTAATGGCATCAAGTCGTTCCATAAGTCGAAGCAACATTTCGTTGGCATGGGCAAGTGCGTATTCTCTTTGTTTAAAGGTCTTGTCATCACACTCCTTGTCATTGACGTTTTGTTCGAGTTTCTTGATATCTGACTCAACAGTCAACTCATCATCTCTCATCTGGTTGAGTGAGCGTAAAGCGGTGCGTTCTGCAACGCGACTTGTCTTTCTACGCTTGGCTTTTCTATCGTCCTCTAAAAGGTAGTATGTGATACCAGCAACAGAGGCAACTGTGATGGCACAAATCAAAATATGACGGTGGCTAGGTTCCATAGTTGAATAATACTAATAAAAAATAAATAATAAAAGCAAGAAGGCTAATAATAATAAAGGACAAGGTAGCCCCGCTATTCGCTCTTTCCTACTTTTTTTAGCGCACAACTCTGCCATAGTGGCTTTTTTTTAAAAAAAAAGTCAGCTGAGTTTACTTTAACCAGCTTTTTCATGCCATGGTTTCTTCTCACGATAACTTCTAAATTCATTAAAAAAACACTTTTCATTTCATGAAGATCGTTTACTTTTTAGTAATGGAGAGACAGCGTACTACAATATCTGATAAATATTAAAGATAAAAAAGATAGTAAAACAACCAAGCCTATTTTGATTTTTTTTACTACCATCCTTTAATATAAGACGTGGCACTAAAACCAAAGCATCAAAAAAGTAGTAAGTTTCCCTATTTTCTTTCGTCCCTTCCCTATTTTCGCTATATTCCCGTCATTTATAGCGGGATATCCAGTATTAAAGTAAAAGCTTATATCTCTCTGCAACATATTTCTTTTTTTTATGTGTTGCTGTGTCTGAGGTCTGTGCCTTAATAATTATTGTTACACACATAATTAAGGTTTAATAAATAGAGCTCAATCCACATATTCAAGAAAAGTAAAAAGAAAAATGAAGAATAGTTTAGATATATACAGTTTTTATTATTATTATAACTATGATTTTTTCATGTTATTCTATGTCTAAATCTCATTAAATAAAGTGGAGTTTGACGGTTCGCTCTGTTTTTCTCAAGCACTGAAGCAACGGTGGGTTCAACATTAAGAGGACGTTTAAAAGAAGATGCCAATACGTGTAAGCCACGAGATTTTTTCTTTTGAACCTTCTTTTGTGGTCTTCTATAAATTATCCTGTCAGCATTACGATGGCGGTCGCACCCTCGAAGCTTGATGTTGGTACTTGCAACCGCAGACAAATAGGTCGGCATTTTCCGGGGTTCTTCTTTGGCAGGCCATTCTGGTTCATTGGTGGTATCATCTGATGTATCAGAGTTATTGATAGGGTATTTTTCAGCAATTTTTATCATTGTCGCATACGAATCATATACTAGAGATAGTTTTTTAATAACATCCAATGAGAGGAACCTAAATTCACTTTGTCTGTGAGTGATTGTATTATCAGCAATCTGATGTGGTAAAGCTGCCTGCGTGTCGTCGGAAAATACATTGAGTGGTTTAATAGATCTTTGTATTTTTTTACCCCTCTCAGCGATCGCCTCATTTGCAACTGTGTTGGGATCTCTGTCAAAAACTGGATATAACTGGTTTATCATACGATCGTTGTTTCCATATCCCGGTAGTTCAAAACGATTATTGTTAGGTTCATGAGGACGGCTGTATGTTAGACTGTCCACAGAATTGGAATCTGCTTTTGTAACTGTAGCTGTTACCCTCTTAACCAGCTCCATTGGTTCATCATGATCCATCTCATCTATATCCATAAACGAATTTAGATCATACAAGTCTATATCCATGTCTATAATGTCAGAAACGAGTCCATTTGTTCCACGATTTACGCCTAGACAGTGGTTGAAAAAAGTTAGATATACTTTTCATCTATAGTTTACAATGGACCCTCGCTTGTTGCAGGCATTATGAAAGAAAAAGAGATCCAAAAAGTAAAGAAACTAGAGGATCTCGGGAATCAATCATAGACAAAAAAAAATGAATATCATTTTGCTGGAACCTGATGAATTGTCCCTTTTTAAAGTAGCAGATTTTCAGTGTGGGATATTGGTTTTAGTATGCAGTATCTTCAATCCCAATTTGCTGGTAACAATATATCCACTGTTACTGTAAAGATTGTGATCACAGCTAGTGAAATGAACCCTTTTTACTCCGTGCATCGTCGCCAAAGCTTCAAAGTATAAGATGAAGATTCCCTTGTTTTTCGCCTTCGTTCCACAAGAAAAAAAATGCGGCCAGAATGTCAGAATGTAAGAAGAAAACAAGCGTGCAACAAGTAGGGGTCCAGTGTTTTTTTTTTTCGTTTAGGAAGAAAAAAAGAAGTTACCTCTATTAGCGGCATCATTGGGATCTACAGCATTGGTTATATCATTCATTTTCCTTTTGAATTCTTTTTAAATGTGAGTGATCGTCTTGGTTATATATTCTGGAAGTTAACCGAATTATACCATGATTTTTCGTAGTTTTTATTTAATTAGTATTTTAGAGGGTAAACATTGAGTAAGTAAAATACAATTTTATTTGGTATAATCACCTTATTCACTGTCTAAATGGTTATAGAATGGAATATAAGAAGAAGAAAAACCCAAAAGTACCTTCACCATGGCTTCATATATAGTCGAATTGAATAAAGAGGCATATCAATCAATGAGGCTACATGGTTATATAAATCATCTTTTTTGGTTTTAAAGAAAAGGTTGTCAAGTACTCCAAACAATAGTCGCTTATGAAAACGTCAAAAACGTAGAACAGATATACTCTTATTTATCTACTATTTAGGTAAAGAAAACAAATAGACAACTTTCCCATTGTTTTCTATTTTTGTATGAACACTTTTTTTTTTTTTTTCAAATGAGCAATTTAGGACTAAAATAAATTCAACAACTGTCATTATACCCCTTCAATGTTGTAAAGGAATGCGTTTTGATACAAAAATAATTACAATGATACTGCGGTTGCTAGATGCAATTACTCTTTTAAAAATTAGGTATACCATTTTTCTCATTCTCATAGCTTATCCCATGAGAACAGCTAACTTTGAATTGTTTCTGGTTTTTGGCTTGTATATCCGAGAATCACCATTACAAACAGTGAATAGTATCAAGTGAAATGTTGTCAAAGAATGATTATTACTTGTTTCCAAAAAAAAAAAAGAATGAATGAATGAATGAATTCATAACAACATGGTTTCAATATGACCCCTTTATTATATATTCCCATTGCAAATAAAATATTGGTAATAAGACGTAAAAAATACACAATAATTTGTTCACATATGCATTTGTGATGTAACATTAAACGTTGTACCATTTTCATAAGAGACAATAGTTTAATGGATGCGTTCTGACCTGGAAACTCAAAGTAATTCTCAAACTTGTGAGAAGCGCTCAATATATCCTTTCTTTTTTACTCAAGAAGGTATCGAAATTCAATATATCCAAAACATTAGTATCAGGAAAATCCCATCACATTAATATAACCGCCTTGTATTTTTACTTTATGAGTTCTTACTATATTTTGCATGTGACCAACCGGCGTTACATATCCAGATTAAGGTTTACACTTAAGCAGGAATTTCCCCCTTATGGTTATTACACTAAATATGATGTGGTTGTCTGGAAAAATAGTATCCTTTTCCTGATAATAAAGTTCTGTATTGTATATTGGTATATGGGACGGAAAGATAAACTGTGAAATAACTTCCCACCTCATTCATTGATTAAGTTTATCCAAGATCCTTTTTCTCGTTTTTTATCGTAGAATGAAAAGGGGATCACAAATACACGCAAAATCAATACTGCGCTATTGTTATGTAACTATGAACGGAACTTAGCACCAGGAATATATATCGTGTACGTAAAATATACAGAAAAGAAACAAGTATTTGGTTTGAAGGATACGGAATAGATTTCCTTTGAAAATATATCAATGTTTGCACCGAGATCGCATAGAAAACCAAAATTAGCAATTTTAAGGAACACGTAACACAAACATCTAAAACATATATAAACTATCCAACTTTTTCTCTCTCTCTTCTCTCGATTCACTTTTTTTTTTATATACTTTTTTTTTTTAAAAGCTAAATCTTAAACATGGACGGTTTTGTTTGTATTCTTACAGGTTGTAACTCTTTGACCGGTATTGGGTATGTATTGAGTTAATTGATAAAGGGAGAGGGTCTTTAACAATGATCTCACAATAGTCGTGCCTCTGCCTATGCTTTGGCCAAAAAGGCACCCAAGGTCATTTACGTCACAGACATTTCCGATAACAACTTGAAAGACCTGGCAGATGATATTACAAAGACGACTGGCGTTGAATGCATCCCAAGAAGAGTGGATGCCGCCTCTGAGAAAGATATCCAAGCAGTTGTTTCTCATGCTTTGGAACATTATGGTCGTCTTGACGTGTTTTTTGCAAATGCGGGTATTGCCCGTCACTTTGTATTGGCTGAAGCCGAGTGTGAAAACTTTATGGAGATGATGCGTGTTAATGCTTGGAGGTTTGTGATAAAATGAGCAAATGAGAGGGGAATGATATTGAATGTGTTTTCTAGTGTTGTAGCAGCCATTAAATGTGCTTCTGCAGCAATGGAAATAACTTCAGAGACAAAGGCATCTAGTGGAGGATCTATCATTGCAACTGCTTCAGGTAAATAATTATAAATATAAAACGGGAGAGGATGCGTATTTATTTATTTATGTTTTTTTTTTTAGTTGCTGGCTTAAGATCTGGCGCTGGACCTGTTGACTACTCAGCATCCAAAGCAGCGTGAGTAGTATATGCCAAATGTCTGATAAATATTGACTAATATTTTTTTTCTCTTAGTGTAATTAACATTTGTCAGTCTGCTGCATGGAGACTCCAGGGGAAAAATATTCGTGTGAATGCCATTTGTCCGGTAACTAACAATATATATATGAAAACTGTGGAGATCATTTATCTCATCTTACATAATCGTTTTAGGGACTTATTGAGACTGAAATGACAAAACTTCCCTTGGGTTTAGCAAACGCAGAAGAATCAACTGCTGCTATTATACTAAGCGCATCACCTCTCCACCGAAATGGCCAACCACATGAGGTATTTTCTACTCTTTTTTTAAATGAACCAACCCATTTTAACATTTTATTTATCCTTAGATTGGAAATATGGTTGCCTATTTAGCCTCAAATGAGGCATCGTTTGTCAACGGACAGCCCATTGTGGTTGATGGTGGTCTTTCAGCCAGTCATGTACATGTTCCTTTTTTCGCAAAGCACTAAATCAATTAAATAAATAAATGTACTATAATTATAATTTATTATAAAGTCAGGTCAAACAAACAAAGGTTGATCATAAGCATAGTTCCCCCATGGGAAAGCAGCAAATGATGGGTTTGGCTTTAAAATGGTGGGTTCAGTGCCCGTTACGAATTCCATAAATATCACATCTAGGTACTTTTTAAATTTAAATCCTACTTGGGTTAATACTCCTGCTTCCTTAAACCCGAGACTTGACAATAGCTTGATTGAGGGTTTATTTTCTGTAACAACCACAGCTACAAAAAAAAGAAATAAATGACTTGATGCATAATAATATGTTGCTATGTTACCAATGATACAACGGAATCGCATTTCATGCGCAATTCGAATAGTTTCATTCATCAAGATACGACCCAAACCTTTACCTTGATGATCTGAATGGATGAAAATGGATATTTCAGATGTTCTATTCATATTATTAACAAGCAATACGTAATAAGTAATGATAGTATATTTACAATACATATCCTGTATTGGTCTTAAATTGTGTAAGATCCGAATATCCAATGACTTGCTCGGTCTCTATTTCAACAGCAACAATAAGCGGGTAGCCCTTTGCTTTCAAGTCGCGAAACCACTCCAGTTTTGTTTCCAACTTTACAGGAATACAGTTAAATACATTAACTGAATTTAACACTCGTTCGTTGTAAATGTCGACAATCGCCAAGACATCCTCTTCCTCAGCTTGACGAATTCTGTACTTATTATTGGGACTGAGTTTGGTCATTTTGGTTTTACCTGTTGAAACTATTTCATAAAATAAAAATAAAAAAGTAACCAGTTTCAGGGATATTGTTTTTCCTTCTTATCAACTTGTAGAAAAATGGACAGTCCTCCAACACTAGATAATAAAAAAATTGATGTTGAAGAAAACAAACTGGTGATTGCCTTCATAATCATTCCCTTTTCCATTGCAGGCGCTTTGATTAGAATTGCGTTACAACGTTTAGAGGTTTATACTGGCGCGCCGGTCTTTGGATTAGTTTATGCTCAATGGATCGGTTGCTTTGTTATGGGCATGGCCGTTAAGAACAAAACCAATCTGTTTTACTTGTAAGCGACTTTACATACATAAAAAAAAGAGCTTTCTTGTTCTATTATGTCTTACGTAAAAGCTCTTTAGATACCTTCCCCTTCAAGTGGGAATATCAACAGGATTATGTGGATCCATCACCACATTCTCTTCGTGGCAGCTGGGCATATTCAAAGAATTTGCCAATTATGCTGCCTATCCTCATACAAGAGGAAAGAACGTCCTATCTGCTATATCCGAATTCCTTGTTACACTCGCCATGTCCTTGAATGGACTGGTGTTTGGTCATCATATCGGCTCATGGATTGCACCCTTTTTGTTTAAATCGATGGAAAGCGGGACGGAATTGAATGTCATACCGCGCGGCTTCTCAATTCGCTACCTGCGCAAATATGACTATATTGTTATCTTGATAGGTGTCACATCCTGGCTTGGCGTTATGTTTGCAGCTATATTTGCAAAGGATCAAAAGGAGCTGGCACTGGCATGCGTATTTGCGCCATTTGGTGCCTTGCTTCGCTGGTACCTGTCATTCTTTAATGGTAGATTTAAAGGGTTCCCTATCGGTACCTTTACTGCCAACATATTTGGCACCATTGTTATTGCCGTATTGGGGTTAGTGGAGTCAGGTGTTTATGTAACTGCAATTGCATGCGATGTTGTTAAGGGTTTGGCTGATGGGTTTTGCGGGTGTTTAACAACTATTTCTACATTTATGGTAAATTTGACCTTTTATATTCATTTCATTTTGTTAACCAATGCTTTTTTTTTTCTGTTTCTAAAATAGGTTGAGTTAACAACACTTCCTATTGAGAAAGCGTACACGTATGGTTTTGTTTCTGTTGTGATAGGTCAATGCTTTATGTTTGTCATTATGGGCTCTTATATTTGGTCCCAAGGTGTAAATCTAACTTGTGTCTAAATAGTCAAATCATCATTCATATATCCATTTATCTATTCTAACCTGCTTTCATATATCAATATTACTTAGTAACTTAATTCATTAAACTTATTTTAGAACAATTATATAACTGTGTTATTTTGATCCAAGACAAGTTTCTTTAATTTTTATGTACCAAAATTGGGCTCACTATAGCATGATTGTTCCTTTTAAGATTTTTTTTTTAAAAAAAAAGTTATTAAAATTTGATGTATACAATAGTCTCTCGATTATTTTATGATCACAGAGGTCTGCATGAAATAACACTATCGAACACATTACTGAATATGATAATAGCGCAATAGCCCGTCAAACTCTTGCTTCTGGAGTATGCCCACTCTTGACAAAAAATTCTATCGGTTCATTATATGAAGGTGAAAATGGAAGTAATATTATTAGGCTTTTGGAAAATGCACCTGCGCTTATTTCGCTTGAGATGAATGGTGTTTTTCTTACGTTGTCTGACCTTGACCAGTAGGTTCGAATACTGCCAACTTCTATTACATTACTTACTTATAATAAAAGAATAATTGACTTTATCTCCTTGCTTTTAATAAACTCTTGTCTATTGTTACTTCTTTTCATGGCTTTCATTTATATTGGCAGTTTGTTTAAAAAGCAAAATTCAATAGCTTGATCTCTTATACAATAAATCAAGTATATTCAAAGACATGGACGTTCATATATTTGCTTGTGTCTTGACTACAACATCGTTTTCACCTTCAGTATAAGTAGTCTACTTTCTTTTTTCTGGCGCCTATCTAAAAGCACGAAAAAAAGTAACCATCAAGAGAGTTGCATAATTCAGGTCTATTGGTGAAGGGTTTACATTGAGTATTGTCTAGATTGGATATTTCTCTTTATTCTACTAGGTCTGTTCTCTGCGTGCTTGTACACTCACTCATTGTGTTGGCTTCAGTAGCTAAAAAAATGGTGACGTCAGCAAATTACAAAAATAATAATAATAAAAAAAAAATTTTGGCGTAGTTTTCTTTTCTTTTCTCTCTAACCCTTTTCGTCATAACGAAAAAGCTAACATTCCTCATTCAAGAGTTT
>VCJK01001224.1:25895-36741 GCA_024139485.1 Backusella psychrophila | reverse complement strand
CTTCTCCCCCCTTTTTTTTTTTTTTTTTTTTTCAATCAAGAAACGCGTCTTTCTATATCAACATGTCTATTTATCAATTCACAGTAAAAACAATCAAAAACACCGACTGGGACTTGAGTGCTCTCAAGGGAAAAGTGGTGCTTGTTGTTAATGTTGCTTCCAAGTGTGGTTTTACCAGCCAGTACGCTGGTTTGGAAAGCCTTTATCAGAAATACAAGGATCAGGGTTTTGAGTTGATTGGTGCTCCTTGCAACCAATTTGCTGGCCAAGGTAAGAGGCTATTTTTGAAAAAAATTAAAGATAAAAATAAACTAATGTATAATATTAGAGCCTGGTAATGCCGATGGTAAGTTGAACTTGGACATGGGCACTTTGCTTTTTTCAGTTGTTTACTTTGACTAGATATCCAAAACTTTTGTAAATTGACATATGATGTCGGTTTCCCACTTTTAGCCAAGTTGTAAGTATAATATATTTGTGTAGGAATCGATTGAGTTTTTTTTAACGTAACCATGATAAACAAAGGGATGTAAATGGAGAGAAAGAAGCACCTTTGTACAACTTTTTAAAGACATCTCAGCCGGGCATTTTAGGGTAATTTTGTAAAGAAGCCTCTTCATTTTTGCACAGATAAACTAATGGATCCGTGCAATAATAATAGATTGACCCGCATTAAATGGAACTTTGAGGTAATGTTGACTGCTATTGGTGTTGGACAATAAGGTACATTGAAGACGCGTGCATGAATGCTAAAAACATTTATAGAAATTCTTGGTTGACACCGAAGGAAAGGTAGTGAAGCGCTATTCTTCCTTGGTCGAGCCTAAAAGCATCGCAGAAGATATTGAAAAGTTGCTACCAAAGAAGAATTAAATTTTTATAAATAAACGAGACTATGATATTGTCATTGATGTATACAAACCTGCCTTCTAGCAGTTTCCATCATCTTCTTTGGAGAATAAGTGTAATATGACATCCAATAATTCTTTTGCTTTTTCTGATTTCAACGATATTCTCAAATTTGTCACTTTTATTCTTGATAATTTGGGACTGTCCGATTTTAATGCCTCCAATGCAATAATCTTGAATAGCATGCACAAGATTTTCGCATCGCTCTCTTCTCCTCCGTCAAAGTTGCACAAAGTGAAAGCTGTTTATGGTTGGTAAGTGTGGTTTTTGACCATTGGGCTTGCACAGCAACTGATACAGTAAACACTGGACTCAAGTAACACAGAGTTTAAAAACTTTGTCAATTTAGCTACTCTTTTACTCTTAAAGGGTTCCATACCTGCTTTAACTGTTCCAAATACGCCTTTGGAAATGGGAAACGAGCACACGATCCTCATTGTCCTAAAAATATTTAATACAATGAGTTCTTGTGTCCTTTTCTAGATGCTATTTTGAAACTTACCTAGTCCCATTGTTATCACTCACGACCTTGATATAGTCCCATAATATTCCATTTGAAAGTTGAATTCTTTCACATCGACTATAAACGATGTTTAGTTCACATGTTACCAACTTGTAACTTTAACGAATACTTGATAATACTTACAGTAATTTAAGGTAGGTGGTAATATTTTCATGAGTGAAGATTGGTTTGTATTTCATATATGGATGATAGTAGTAATAGTAAAAAGTAATGGAAAAAAAAAAAAAGTCAATTTATCTTTTTCAGGGAACCAGAGTAGGAGTATAAATCAAACAATGAAAACGAAGCGTCTCGAGACCATAACCAGTTTATCTTTAAAAATAACCTCCTTTTGCATGAGATGATAACATCTATTTGCTAGAAAATCTATCAACTCTATCCTCGTTATTCCAAATTTCGCATGGGTCAAATGATTCACAGCAATCAATCTTGCCACCTAGCCCTCCCTCCGGCACCATTGATTTAACACAGGAGAGTTATGATCCAGCCGAGAATAGAGATGAAAACAATGATTCTTACTCTACTCTTGATGAAAATGAACGTCCAACTACTAAAGACCGGTTTATATCAGAGCATTTAGATGAACTTGCTCTTGTTACAAATAGAAAGCATCGAGTATGTTTATCATATGATATATTTCAACATAATTACTAAAATAGATTTCTCATTTTATAATAGTGGATTGTAAAAAACAAAGATGATTTTGACGGTGACTTAACCGAAGAATAGGTTACCTTTCGAGCTCATTCTCTAAAAGAGAAAGTCGAGGCCCCAATGGTTTTTGGAATGATAGTAAATGGTATGATTTTATCATCAATTAGAATTAAAAATACGTGGATGGATTTTATGCGATACTTAATGGAAAAATGTCATTTAAATAGGACACCAATGCACCACTAGCAGTAGCAGGTACAGCAGCAGCAGCAGAAAAAGCGCCAGCATCAAAACCATCTAGTTCTGCTAGTAAAAAAGCTAGTCCTCGTGTACAACGCATGTCCAAAAAAAAAGAGAGGATACGGATGAATCACTAGCAAAAAAAAAAAACCTAGATATTAGACGCAATACATTTCCAGCAACAAACAATAAAACTTGAAAATACAATTCATTGTAATTATTAACCAAAGCTTCTACTTGTACCTAGTCTTATTTCTGCTAGAACTTTATTACTAGTTTTTAATAGTTTTGCTCCTCTCTTTGTGAATAAACATCTCTCGACGTGTATATTTAATGCTTATTTTAAAAAGTAACTTTTATGAGTGTATTTTAAATGCAGACATCATTTCAATAAAGATACCATTATTTTCATATATATCAAAGTAAACTATTCAGAAATATAGTTGGATTTTTCGTGTATTTTATGATGTATATTTGATGCCCGTAAAGGCGTCTACTGTAGAGATGTTCTAAGCACGAGGTAGCTTTTTTTTTTTTGAGATTGTGAAATTTATACGAAGCGTAAGTTGAATCTATATTTCGTATTCCAACTAACTAAAAGTAATCACTAGTAAGCAGGTAATCCTATTTTGATTAAAGGGAAAGTAGTTTTCTCGCTTTTTTACCTCAGTTAACTCCTTACTCTCTTGGTGTATCTTGATGGAAGAAAAAAACAGAAAGAAAACATGTAAAACGATCCTTTTTTGTTTTTTTCCCCTTTCTTCATCACTTGCATTAAAGTTTTACCAATTTTGGAAAAATATGGTATTTATCAGTTGACTCGGAAGTGAAAAAAAAAAAAATTCTTTGTCTTGATAATCAATAGTCTCAAAATAAGTGCAGCTTCATAATAAATCAAAAACCATCAACCATCGTTGTAAAACTCTGATTTGATCTTTAGTCCTGAAACACACCAATACCTATATGAATCTACATGATCATATATATCACTATGTATATATTTGCTCTAATCATAAGCACACAACCTATCAGATGAGGTCATACAAAAAGTTAAATGGAGTCTCAGCGCACCAATGAAATGCTAATATACATATATATACATATATTCAGGTTATCATTTTATATCCATTTTTGCACTTTTTCTTCTGGTCCACTTCTTTCCATTGTAAATTTATAATGCAGTACTTTCCAGCTGAAATATTGAACGAGATTTTTACATTGTTGCATCAAAATGAAAAGATTCAATGCATGCTTGTATGTCATCGTTGGAAACAAGTGATAGAAAAGCGTAACCTCTTCAACATGATTCGATGCTCAAAATGGGACACCTTTAAAAAGCTAATTAATCAATTCCAGCAAGAACCTTCTCGTGGAAATCAAATCCAACACTTGATAATAACATTGTCATCCGAAAATGCCATTGCATACAGTACCCTATTAGGCCTATTTCCCAACCTCAAAGCCATCTGTCTATCCATAAACGAGCATTCCTCTCGGTTTCATACGGAGAGCACACGGCAGCACTTGAAAATATCAAATATCGAATATATTAAAGACATGTCAAATTCATCCTTTGCATTCCATTTACTGTCATCTTATCAATGCTTCAGTTTGAAAACATTATATGTTTCTGCAACCTACACAAACATACTTGGAAGGAGACTCATCCAGCTGCTATCCAATTGTCCTAATTTAGAAAGCTTAAATCTAGGGGAATATTCGCTATCACTAGATGATCTTGAACAACTCCATATAAACACGCCACAGCTGTCATCACTTGCGTTACCATTAATACAACTATTACCTGGAAGCTACCCCAATACAGTCATACCGGCTACGCATGTCACAACTTGCAACATGATCACCGTCAACAGAGTCTGCGAGGTGGAAATCAGTTGGCTCCGTTATATAAAAGCGAAATACATCAACCTTTCATCCTTTTCATATCGAAATGTAAAAATCCGGAATCAGATTGACGTCGGTAGAATTGAGAGAGAAGGACTTAAACCCATTGTTGGTCAACTAAAATCACTCTCCATCAATATCAAAGACTATGGTCTTTTGTTTCTAAATACGTTACAAGAAACCACTTTCCAAGGCGAACATCTAGACTTGAGTGGTCCAGTACAGCTTGAAGTGCTTGACGGTTTTTCGCATTTCAGTAAAGCACGATATATTAAGCATTTAAAGTTGCTTGTGAAAGGAATAAATACATTTGAGTGGTTGCAAAATCTGGTGTGCCTGACAAAATTGGAATTGATATTCTCATTTCCCATCACTAGCCGCGGAAAGGTGTTGAAGGAAACTATTCAATTAAACAACTTTTTAGACATGTGTGCAGATACACTAGAATCGCTTACACTCAGTGGCGTCAAACTGGATGTGAGTACATCAGTGGAAAGAAATCGGGTCTATTCTATAACGTATCTAGAGCTATTTAGTGTTTTCCTGCCAAAAAACATGGATGATTTCATATCTTTGGCTTTTCCACAATTGAAAACCTTAAAGTTACAAGATTGTGCACTACACGGAAGGGTGGTTCATTTACCAAAGCATCATTTGTCCTACTTGATGATATTAGAAGGAGAGTACTTTAAAGACAAGTATCTACTGATGGTAACCAATAAGGAGAGGCGTTGGTTTACGGCAAAGGCGAATGCATACAGCCGATACCAAAGTGTTATCCACACATTTCCGGATTATCCTCCATTTCCTCCTCCTGTATCTTTATCGTACGAATCTTGGAATGATGCTCCAAGTATGACATTTATTTGTGCCTCTGTAAACAAACTTTTGCTTTTGCATCCTTATACTTATTAAATATACCATTGGCATCAGTTACCAACGGCTTTGACCAATCACAGTGTTATATAATGTGACAGTTTTTTTTTATAGTAAAAAAAAAAAAAGTAAAAAAAAAAATGCATTAAAGTAAAATTTTTTTTTCGTTTTACCAGCTGCTTTTACACAAGTCTAGATCGTGAAGCAATGTCTGAATTTAAAGTGAATGTAAGAACTCGCTCTGATGAGCAGGAAGAATACAAGCGTCCCGAATTGTGTAAGTTTTCTACTTGTCGAGTTTTTTTTTTTAGATTTTTGTTTTTATTGATCTGTTTATTTCTTTATTTCCATGTATTCGATAGTGAAAAAGGCCATTGCGGGTAAGAATAAATTCAAAAAGAGAAAATGCAAGACTTATAAAAAAAAAGAAACACACCAACTTACCTACTTTTATTTTAGAGGTTGAAGCACAGGTTCAAAAGGAGCAAGAAGAAGCAGACTCTGAGTCTGACTCTGACTATGAATCCGACGATGGCGATGAAGACGATGAAGCTCAGCTTCTCACCCCTGCTGTTGATTCGCAAATCTTCCGTACACTAGCTGCTATTCGTTCCAAAGATCCAAGTCTTTATAAAAATGATACGCAATTCTACAGTCAAGACGACAATGATGAAAGTGGCCAAGTAAAGAAGGAAAAGAAGAAGGAAAAGAAGGTCACCTTGAAGGACTATGAGCGCGATATTTTATTGAAACATGGTGGCTACGTTGAAGATGAAGCCGAGGGCGTCCAAGAAATGACACACCACGAAGAACAAGAGCAATTGAAGAATGCATTCAAATTGGCCTCCTTTGATGATGACTCTGACAGTGACCAAGACGATTTACTTGTCAAGAAGAACAAGACACAGGGCGAAAAGGATGCCGAAGACAGTGACTATCGCAGCTTTTTATTAGAACACATGGCCAACGATGAAACATCCAAATCGGCTGTGAAGGAATGGAAAAACTACAAAACTAACCCCAAAGTCAGTCAGGAAGACGCATTCTTGATGGATTATGTGTTGAATCGTGGTTGGGTGGATGAAAAAGCCAACAAACAGAGCAATGACAAGGATGAAAAGCAACAAGACATGGACAAAGACGAAGAAGACCTCGATGATGCCGATTGCTTTGAAAGCAAGTACAACTTCCGCTTTGAAGAAGAAGGAGGTGTACAAATCAAGACATACCCACGTGACATTGAAGGCTCTGTTCGTCGCAAAGACAGCAAGCGCCAAAAGCAAAGACAGCGTGAAAAGCTCAACAAGCAGAAAAAGAAGGAGGAAAAGATGCTTGAAATCAAACAAATGAAGAACAAAAAGATGGAGGAGATTCGTGAAAAGCTCCGTGAGATCCAAGGCATCACTGGTAACAAGTCGGTTGGCTTTGAAGACATTGATTTCGATGGCAACTTTGATGCTGATGCTCACGACAAGAAAATGCAAGAGATTTACAATGATGAATACTACAACCATCCCGACAATGCCGATGGGCCTCTCGAGAAACCAGTTTTCGATGATGATCTTGACGATGCCAACTTTGACTATGACCAATACGACAATAATGATGATGATGTCGATACAAAGAATGCAAATGCCCAAAAGTTCAAAAACTTGATGGATGAATACTACTCGCTCAATTATGAAGATGTTGTTGGTGGTGATACCTTTACAAGATTCAAATATGCAAAGACAGAAGTAGAGGATTACGGTTTGACTGCTGAAGAAATCTTGCTTGCTGATGACAATGCTTTGAACAAATATATTGGCATGAAGCAACTTGCTCCGTAAGTATTACTTTTTTTTCAACTTTTGGTTACTATAGAAACATTATAATTCTAATTGAACTCTATGCATCATCACCATAGATACCGACCCGAGAAGAAGAAGGAATACGAAATGCGTGCATTTGAAAAGAATCAGAAATACAAGAAGAGAGAGTTAGAAAAACACATTAAACAAGTATCCGGTGAAATGGAAAGCAAAAAGAGAAAAATAGAGGAGGAAGAATATGTTGAAAAGATCAAACTAGAAGAATTAGACAATGCTGAGGATGAGAAGCTTGCCAAGAAGAACAAGAAGCGCAAGAGACACGCTAAAAAGTCAAAGGTCAAGTCGGAACAAGTTGACGCTTAAAATGTAGCATGTAAACGAGTCATTTTAAATATAGATATACATACATACACACACAATCACACGTGCACTTGTGCATACACTTTATATATTGTAGTAATATAGATAATAAACATGTTTATTGTCAACAAAGGTTTAAATCATTTTCTCACTTTGTGTGACTTGTTTTCAAGTTTCAGTGCATGTATTTTTATTTATTTGTTTATTTATTTATTTGTTTATTTCCTCGTCTTCTTCTTCCTCTTCTTGTTTTGAGTCAACCTGTTGAAATCTAATGTCCACTTCACATGAACAAGAAAGCCATGGTTCAAAACGAAGATCTTCCTTTGAGACTACACCGCCACATAAAAAGAGCCGCATCGACCTTTTATTTTCAAACGACGATGCCATTGAACCCAACTTGGCGTTTTGGAACAATACGGAAGCTAGTGACGAGGAAGAAGTGGAGGAAGAACACCAGCCCTTTCAAAGATCTTTACATAGTGCACTGCTACTCAGTAGCAATATTGACGAGCATGAACGACGAAAAAGTCTATTATTATTACCTGAAGACGATGAAGACGTCGACCAAGATGAATTAACAACCCTTCCAATAAGTAAGATCCAGGCAGACTTTGACGATGAAGTCGATGCCTTCTTTTCAAGTCGAAACAACGACCCGGCTGAATTTGTCATGTCGTCGTCTTTAAAAATGTCACTACTGCAGCAGCAAAACAGCCTCACGGGCGGTTACCCGGCCTTTTTTACGACGTTTCCCCATTTTCTCAATACCGAATACTTTGAATCACATTTACCCAGTGATCGTATGATACCCCAGCAGCAGGTTGAAGAGAGTAAATCAACGGGCTACTTTGATGCTACCTTTCAAATTCTGGGCCACCTTGATTCCGGAGAATACTCGGACGTATGGAAGGCGCGTGATGATCAAGATAATATATGCGCAATCAAAAAGTTAAAGGTCAGCTTTATGAGCTGGGACCATCGATGGGAACAGATAACAGAGGTGGAGCATCTTTTGAAGCTACAGAATAGCAAACACTGTGTACAGTTACTGAATGCTTGGGAGCAGGAAGGCTATCTGTATCTGCAAATGGAACTGTGCACTGCGGGCAGGTAATTACATAATAACAACAAAACTACGGCATAATGAAGGAATACTAAATATGATCTAGTTTGGAACAATACATAAAGCTCCATGACAGGAGAATCAGCCATGATGTTATCTGGGATATAATGTACGAGATGCTATTGGGTGTAAAGGATATTCATGATCACGGGCTGGTGCATTTGGATCTGAAACCATCAAACCTGTTGATTGACAACAATGGATTTCTAAAAATTGCTGATTTTGGTGTGTCTGTGCAACTACCAACAGTAAGTCTATACTTTTTGCTATTGCAATAACAATCATGTAATGTATTTCCTTTTCAAAGGACCACAGATGGGTTAGAGGCGAAGGCGATCGTCGATATATGGCTCCTGATTTACTACGAGAGCAGTTTGACAAGCCAGCAGATATATTTAGGCAAGATATTACAACAACACATATATACACTTATTTATATACTGATGCATACAATATAGTCTTGGCATGATACTATTAGAATTGGCAACAGGCATCATATTGCCGGGGGAAGGGGAGTCGTGGGAGAGTTTACGCTTGGGTGACTTTTCCGAGATGGAGGAATCACTGTCAGTATTGCCAAAAGAGATGAGTAATATGATTATATGGCTATTGACTGCCGAATCTACTTTAAGGCCAAATATCGACGCTGTGCTTGAATCGGATCAATTTTCCAAAAGACAAGTGTCAGATAAAGGAACTTTATATGAATATTATGTACAGCAACAAGAAGAAGAACAAGAAGAAGAACAAGATATTGGGGCATCGGCGATGCTATTTGAACAGAATCAACAAGACAATGATGATGATAAATGCATAGCAGGCCAAGCCATTCATTCCACTCCTGAAGCAAAAGTGTATTAACTAATAAAAGCAGAGGGGAGAGACGCGTTGCTGTCATTGCTGTTGTGTATTGTTTATTTTTTTTAAAAAAAAAAGTGAAACAAAACTTGTTTTGGTTCTGATTTCAGCTCCCGTTTCATGTATATTTACATCTATTTTTCGTTTTTACCAGTTTATTATTACCTTTTTTTTTTTCCCCTTATTACAACATGTCAGCAACAACACCCGAAAATACAACATTGAATACAGCACACAATGTACTCGACCAAGCAAAGGCCAAATGTAGACAGTTTATGAGCTGTCTCGATAAGGAACTCTCTCAAGTTGAATGCTGTAACGAGGTCGAGAAACGCACGGGCCTTCCAAAAGCAAACATTGCGCTTGCTGCTGCTGTCATTTACATTGTCATGATTTTTTTTAATCTTGGTGCAAAGTTGTCAACAAGTGTCATTGCATGGGGTTATCCAGGTATATATTCGTTTTATACATGTATTTAAATGTGATTGATAATAATGTATCATATATATATATATATAGCATATGCATCATTTATGGTCATTGAATCACCTCAAAAGGATGATGATACACAATGGTTAACCTATTGGGTTGTTATTTCATTCATTCAGATATTTGAATACTTTTCTGATGTTTTACTCTATTGGTTTCCATTCTACTATCTTTTCAAGACAATCATTGTCCTTTGGCTCACTTTACCCAGATTCAAGGTAAAAACATAAAATATAAAAAAATACCTTACATTGTCGTTTTAATGACTTACTATATTGGTTTAGGGCGCTGAAATTGTCTATGTACGCGTTTTACGCCCCTTTTTGATCAAGACTGAAGCGTCTGCAAAGGAAAATATCCAGAACTATGTTGAGAAGAAGGACTAGAACACTGACATTTAAAACATCTACATATAATTGAAACATTTCACACAAAAGAATTTGATAATACAGTGATAATAAAAAGAGCAATAAAAATTTGGCTTTCCCTTTCCCAATGGATATCAATTGTGAACTTTATGAAATGGACATTGATTCAAAAAGTTGCATTTTTTGCTTTCCTTTATAATAACGCTTTGCTAGAATCTTGTTGAATATACGAATTAATAATTATGCTCGAAAGTTTTAGGAAAAGACATATTCCAATTGACACTTCAAGAAAACATATAAATACTTGCAATATTTTATTCAATAAACACTGTCTTTTTTTTCACTCTTAAAACTCTTAGTTCCTATTTTACTTTCTGTCAATCTCATTTTACATGTGTACGAATTTCTAGCAGTCCCATAAATCACGAGGTTAAACAATAACAAACAAATGCTTTTATGTTTTCAACTTCTTGAGAGTATGTTTTTTTCTTGTCGTGATATATGATTTTTTTTTCCCTTTTGAAATCTATAATTAGATTACTGATAATCTATTGAAGTGCAATTGATGTTTCTATATACTCTCATTGGCATAACTAGTGCCCAGCGCGTAAAACCGAGAAAGACCAGGGCAGATTCAAAGTTTCGATTCTTTGTTCTGTCAGGAGTGGGAAGTAGTTTGTTTCGGATCTATTCTGATCTTAAGCATAGCTGCGTTGGTTATGTCTTT
>VCJK01001217.1:44008-55672 GCA_024139485.1 Backusella psychrophila | reverse complement strand
TTTTTCAATTTTGTTTTTTTTTTTTTTTTCAAATCATGATTTGCTTTAATTTTCTGATCTGTCACCTTTTTAATTTAAAGTTTAAGATGAAAATTAAACATTTTTGACTTTGCTTAGTAAAAAAAGAAAAACTTAATAAAACTAATATGATGATTTGAAGTGTGGTTTTTGATTTAAAGTACATTTTTAATGTGTGAGAGATTTATTATTTGAATAATACTAGCATTTCAAATATTAGAATAACCCTGAACTGGGCTTTCAAATTGAAAATATACAATAGAGATATTTAACCAGTGGACCAGTAGTGACCAGCGCATTTGCCATTGCTAATCTTGGATAAGGGACACTTGATAACGGGAGGGATTGCTTGACAGTCTCCAGTACAGCTAGCATGCATAGCGCTCTTGAAATTAATACACCAGTCATTCATTGCATAGAGTTGATCTTCAATAGATTTGTAGTAGCAGTTACCACCAGAGTATTTCCAGTATTTGATCACAGTCAAAGCTTGAGTAGATATTACGACGAATGCTAAAAGCATGAGAATAACTTTTTGAAACTGCATCTTGATTTCAATAGATTTTTATTAAATAAAAATGAATTGATTGAAAAAGAAAAGGCTCTTTATACAGCCTATTTATATGTTTGTTTTTTCTATCTCTCTTTCTGTGATTTACCCCGTTAATTATATGCCCTTTTACTTTTTCCAATGTCATACTGTCTCATTTTTTGCTAAATTAAGTATTCCTATCTGTTGACAAAAGGCCCATTTACTTTTTATTAACTTAATTACTATTCATGGTCAGTATCGCAAGAGAAACAAAAGCTTAGCAACCATTAACACTACTAGTATTAAAATAACACTTTGTGTCAATCAAATGCATGATGATTTCCAATTTTAAACATTTATTTTTAGTTATATTTCACACAGCCTCATTGACATTCCTTTTACTAAGAAGAAATGAAAGATTGAAGGAAAATAAAAGAAATATTGACAAATTTCCCTCTTCTAGAATCCAAAATCATTAATATTCCTAAGAGTATGGCAATAAGGAAGGAAATAATATCTTTTATTATATAGTTTATTCAAAACAAAAGAAAATATGTTGCTTTGGGATATATTAATGAATGCTTACCACTATAAAACTCTCCAATGTATTTTTATTTACTTTACCGGGGAAAGTAACCGAGAGTCTGATCCATTAAAAGTTTTTCCCAGGAACAAGGCCCCGAAGATAAAAAAAAGCACACACACACATACAGGTACTTTTGCCTAGCATAGCGCAATATTGCATCATAGTGTCATTATGAAATATCAGGGGTAAAGTGTATTTATGATTACTTAACAAGGTATTGCAGTGTCTATTGCATTATCAAATAGTAGTAATAAAAAATTAAACTGTTAAGTAGCGTTTTGATTAATGTTTAAAATTTTAAAATTAATATTAAATTAATGAAAATTGTAAGATGCACAAACGACGCAGCACTCTGGGATGTAAAAGAAAAATATCAAATGATGATTGAGTATCAAAGTCGGTTTAGTTACTTATGAGAAAGGAAATAAGAGTAAATTACTTCTGTTATTATTACCATCTTAAGATGAAATTACAAAATGATAGACTGACTAATATCCATAATAAAGATTGAAAATCAAATTCAATGGAAATATAAACATATTTTTGATATCTATTGATACTTGTTAGCAATAGAAATTGGAAAACCAATTGATTTACCATTATCTCGAACAGAATTAAAGAGGGGGGAGGGTTTTTCAAAAAATGAAGAAGAGGGTACTTAGCGTATTTAGATGATGGAATTCTAATGTAATCCCAAAACTTATATTTTTATGGGTACAATTTCAATATTGAATATTAAAATATTTTGATTATATAATAAAATGTTTGACTTTGTGTAGATGTGTTACAACAAGTACAGACTCAAAGAAACTATACCTTTGACAAAAACTCTCTCTATTGACACTACTTCATCTATGCTTATTATTTTAAAAATAAAAAACGATGACTTATCAAACGTATAGAAAAAAAAACACACACACACAAAAAAACACATGTATACAGCACCAAATAAACCTTCGATCACTTAATCCTTGTTTTTTACTAGATAAGAACTGAGAACCAAGTATCAAGAATCGAGTAGCAAGTAGCAAGTAGCAAGATAGAGTCTGAGCAGTGTGGAATTAAAATAATCATCTTGATTATAATAATAGATCTGTTTGAATAAAAATGCTTTTGGGATCAGCAACAGGTATATTTGTATTATATATCCACTTTCAGTAAATAATTACTTTTTAGTGATCACTACCCCTCTGGATGATGGTATAATTACGAGTATTGACTTTCTAAAATCATACCTGATTTTCCTTTTTCGTTAAATTTTCAATCGGATAAATAACTTTCCACCAATTAGCACTTGTTCACGTGATCGTGCTTGTAGTAAAAATGCATGTTGTAATTGTATTATTTTGCTATTTTAATGTACCAGCCTTCTTGGCTCAGTTGGCAGAGCGTCTGCCTAGTAAGCAGAAGGTCGCTAGTTCGATTCTGGCAGAAGGCATTCTTTTTTCTATTTTTTCATTCAAATTTTGCTGGCTTAGTTGCTGATTATCATTTTTTATGAATATTCAAGTTCTTTGAAATGATGTTATATTTTAAAGATGTAATGTTTTTAATGCTATAGCTCTTTTTGAAGAAAATTAATGTTACCAATGTTGTGGTCAGTTTCTAAAATTAGAAGTAGTATGGTTTACCAACTATACTTAGTACTGTATCAAAATCTCAATATTTTCTTAGAAAGAGTTCGCCAGTCTAGTTTATATCAATTCACACTTCTCCCAATGAACAGAGTACTTTCTTTTTATTATTAGAGAAATAAAAATATTTATAGATGGTAGGCGATATACCTTGCTAACTCAAGCTACGTTATCATTTTCTTTGGATGGCAAAGCCTTTAGTTATTATGTCGGTCTCAATCATAAATTCTGTTGAGCTAAAAATAAACTCAAAAGCTTAAGTGAAACAGAAATGTTTGGTGATTTTGTTTTCGTTCTTTAATCTCCCCTCCAAAAAATATTATAAATAAAATGAAAACTTGGGGACTTGAAGCTTATTTTACAGCATTTTTAAGATACATACTTTATTGAATTCAAACCAAAATGAAAAGTATTTGCGCTATAATTTTATTGATATGTTATTGGGCTGTATTAGTTAATGCAGTTAAAAAAAGAGGTAAATTTTAATATTATTCAAGATGCACTGATATACAACTATATTCACTGCTGATATTACGAAAGAGAACTGACATTTACTTATTTAACAGATCTTGTTCGACTTGGTACCTATAAAATAGAACTTGTTCTCATGTAAAATAGACCTTAATCTTATTATATATAATATAGAATCAGAGCTTTCAGTGCTTCAACAACGCGTAACAGAACAAGCAGTTGAAGATGAACAGTATATCGAAAGTCCTCTAACATCATCAGTAAGTGATACGGTGCAACATAAAACATCAACACTTCCTGGAGTAAGTACAGTAACATTTGGTAGACCAAGCACAACAACACATCATGGAGTAAGCACATCATCATCACCCAGAGCAAGCACATCAGCGCATTCATTTGTAAGCACATCATCATCGCCCATAGTAGGTACATCGACACATTCTTTTGTAAGTACAGCATCACCAACTAGAGTAAGCACCTCATCGCATATGTGGATAAGCACAGCATCATCGCCTAGATTAAGCTCAACACTTGTATCGTCCTCATGGTCTCCAAGCCCAAGTATTAAAGTTTCTGAGACACCCACATATAGTATATATACTCCTAACAGTGGATATCCAGATAATGGAATGAAATATTCGGATCTCCCAACCTCCAGTAGTATGGGTAATTCGGTTTATGCTGGTTCGGTGCTATTTGTAGCACCAACTCCATCTGTCAGCGTTTCTCCTCTTTATCCTATTGAGCCAACGGCAAACATTACATTTAAATGGCAGTATACGGGGTTGAGAGTACGCCCAGTAAATGTGACACTAAATGCTGTTGGGCCAAATTCAGTCACATATAATATCACAACTGTGGATGGTGCTACATCTGAAGTAACTTGGAATTTGGGAAGTGTACCAACAGATCAGCCTTTACCAAATGGTTATTATGGAATAGAATTATACGATCAACGTGGATTGAGTGCAGATAGTGAGCCAGGGCATATGGATCCATGCACCACATTAACAATTGCAATGTATACGCCAGACCTTTACGAACCATACACCACTCTAGGTAAAATAACATCCGTAGTCCAAACATAACATTGTTATTTACTGACTTTCCTTTTTAAAATTTAGCAAACTATTGCCCGACATGCTATTATAGTGGAAGTAGTTCCAAATTTCATGAAGTACTTCGACCGATCTGTTTTACTTTTGTGGCAGCATTTTTGACATGTGCCATATTCTTATACAATGTCTTGTCATAATGATGATATACTATTTTTCTTATATTTCCCATTTTATTCCTTTGTAAATTAAAAGCATAACATTCCTCTTCTACAAAACAATGATATTGTTTGATGATTTTTATCAGTAAAAATCAATTTTCGTCTTTCAGTTTATTCCGAAAATCTAAAGTTTTTACTTTTTTTTAAGCTGGATTTGGTTACAGCTTTTAGTGTGAATATAAAAGACACAAAGACAACTAAAAAATCGAGATTTTCTATAATGGTAAAAGGCTATCTTGTATGAATCAATTCAATGTTCAAATAGTGACATGAGATCAATTTTTAAATTAGAGTTTTCATTTTGTTTATTTTAACGTTTATAAAACGCGTATAAATCAAATATATTTTGGTATTTGAATAAGTTTATTCTATCCCCATACTTTTATATTTACTGTAAAATAATTCCACTTGTTTGACATCCCTTAATAAAAAAAAATAACCTAGGGTTTATCTTAAACAAAAAAAAAAAGGGTCGCTGTGGACCCCATCATAGATGTTTGTAAATGTTTTATTTTCCATAAACAGATTTGCTCAGCATTTGATCTCGCATTTGATCTGACATTTGTAGCAACTTTATTTATATGTATAAAAAAAACATAAAACTATTGCATGTATTGTGTATCTTCATTTCCTTACGATTTAAATAGATAGATATTATTCAATCAAGGATCATTTCAACAATAGCTGGATTATTTGCGTTCGAATTCAATTAATATTTGATTCGGTTCGGTCCTTATTGTTGTGTTTGATAATTCTTAATTTTTTTCCTAACGCTTTTAAATATACCGTCTTTGACGGTATATAGTTTTTTTTTCTCACCAACTTTACTTCGGGACTACAAAATGGGTTAAAATATATGTTTTACTTTGGAGAAAAAAGAGACATTAAATTTTATTTTTTATTTATCAAAAACTATGCCATTAAGAAATGAGCATAGTCGATTACAGATTAGGTTTTTAGATCATATGGTATTTATGCTTTTGACACCAATTTACAATGTGATTTTTTTTTCAAACCTATGATCATTATGATAATTAAAATGTAAAGAAGTACTGCTACTAAAGAGAAAAATCTGATCCGAACTCCTGGTTTCTCAACATGTAATCTGGATTCTCTTATATTTGAAAAGTACCTTTTCATTCCAGCGTTTTAATTTGAGTTCCAATCCAAAAAAAATAAAAAAAAATAAGCATTGCCATGAAATATGTCTTGATCTTCTTTTTATTAAGTATCAACTATTTAAAATTATATTATTCTAACTGGTATTTTCATACAATTTCGCATCTATTGCCTTTAATCAAGAATTACGCTTTATTCTCATATCCTTTGCTTTCCATTTCGTGGTCGGAAAGAGATGTCAATTTTTTTCGATAAATGGCTGAGTTTTATAGACATGGGAGTTAAACTATTTTATGTCATAAAGAACCAAAGAAAGTTTCAAAATACTGGGTATGTTCCTAATATAGAGTTTGGCACTGAATTTTGTAGCATAGTAAACTGCTAAGCTTCCTTGTCGATATCCACCGTCAATTTGTTCTGTTTTAAAAAAATATCGAAAAAAACTGACATTGACTACTCTATTTAAGCCAATTAGAAACCTAATTCGATAATCATTTGTTTTCTTATAGAATCATACGATTATTATAGAGAGAGAAATTTGTTTTTTATTCTTAGGCAATCCCTTGAGATCATTTTATGCGCCTTTCAACTAAGCATTGATCTTAAAATAATACAAATATGGTATTTTATTTCTAAATGCCTACTCACAATGCTAGCCAGTGTTACCAGAGCCTTTTGCTATTTTTTTTTTAACTCTTAATAATCACTGTGATAACTTCAATGTGTCTTCTATAGGATTTAAACGGATTTAATTCAATTATTCCTTTTTACGACTTAGTATTAAATTTATAGGAATTTTTGTCTAGATTTGGGAGATGTAGATCCTATGAGCTAAAAAAGAAATATCTAATTTATGAAAAGAAGTATCAGAATTCGATGTTTCCCTATAAGTGAAAATATATAAGTATCTACAGTACTTAAAGCAATGCATATTCGTTTGAATAGGTGATTAATTCATCTTTTAACCATTATGTGAACCATATTGTGGTTTTTTATTTTTTTCTATCTGTGGTTATTCCATTCTTATGCCATTTTACGAATGAGTTCCATTCATTTATTCATTTATTTATTTTCTATTTTTTTTTAAAAAAAAGTGCGGAATTGGTAGTTTGAAGTGTGGACCAATACAATGCTGGATTTTTACATTTTTTCTTGGGATTAGCGTAATACAACTTATTTAACAATAAGTGCTTCAAAAAAAAAAAAGAATGTCAATGGTATGGAATATTATACAATGACTTAAATAAACCACCAGGGGAGATACGGAAGTTTTGAAGTGATATGTCACTTGTGAGTGAACAAAATCATCAATTGCATATACTCAGGAGCGGAACACTAGATCTTAAAAGCGTTGCTGTGATTTTTTCATCAAGAAAGCCCAATGATTGCTACAATTCTAGAATACATTTTAGTAGACCCTTGAAAAATGTCAATTTATTTGGTATTATAGTCAACTTGGAAAAAGAATCCATTCAAAAGAGTATTCAATGGAACCTGATCAGTGCTTCCGATCCCACGAATTAAAGAAATCAACACCGAATAAATCCCCGTCTACGGTACCTGAAGAAAATGGAAAACGTTTATTTGATCTCAGTACTTAGCGAATCATTGGTTATGTAGAAGACTCCACAGTTGACAGTTATTGTACTTTATGTATCCCGATGGCGGATATTGAAGAAGTTTTATTATAAATACTCCATATCCTCAGCAATTCTTTTTTTTTTTTTCAAATCACTATCAATTAATCAATTAACCTTTCTAACGCTGGTCGTTTATTAACTATTATCACTCTATTCAATTTCAATATGGCTCGTCTTTCTTTCTTCACCGTTATTGCCCTTACCATTGCTGGTCTTGCCTCCGCTGCTCCCATTCAAGAAGCTGATCTTTCCAACAAGGTCATTGTCAAGCGTGACGATACCTATACCGGTACTGCTACATTTTTCCATCCTGCTACCGAAGGTGGATCCACTGGTGCCTGTGGACCTGAAGCTGACAATGACTCTCCTATCGTTGCATTGAATGCCCCACAGTATGGTGATTTAGATGGTGTTAGCGATTGGTGTGGTCAACAAATTGAGATCACTGGTCCTGCCGGTACTACAACTGCTACTATCACAGACGCTTGTCCAGAGTGCGAGCACGGTTCCCTTGATCTCACTCCTGCTGTCTTTGCTGAGGTTGTTGGTGATGAAGATCTTGGTGTTGGTGAAGTCACTTGGGTCGTTATCTAAATTAATATTGCTTTTGAAAAGTAATTTTTGTATAGCTTTGACAGTTATATTGTATTTAGTTTTTATTATGGCTTTGATAGCTTCATTTTCTCTTCATAAAATAAAATATAAAATCTACTTTTTAATTAGAGTTTGATACTCTAATATCATCAAATTTACTTGTTCTTTTGTTAATGGTATTTTTCTTGAGATTCAACTGACTATATTGCTTGGATTGATTTATCCTTTGTGAGAAAAAAAGAAATAAAACCTTCTTTTCATATGTTATTTTCCTCTAGTGATAAGTATATGTAACAAAAGATAGAATGGGCTGATTAATGTTTACGTTTGCTGTCTTAAATGTACTAGCGGCCACGAAGTACCGAATATAGCTATGTACAAGAGTAACAAAAAACAATACTTAACAACATTTCAAATGAAGGGCTATGAAGTGCAACAGATTTTTTACTTCTAGAAAATATGTGTATTTCTTTACTACAGTACTGTATATATCTATCATACTATTTTCATTAAAATGTATAAATCTCAAAAATCAACCCGTTCAAAATAACTAGTTTCAAATAATTAAGTTCAATATATTAAAAAGAGTATAGAGGAAATATTTCATTTGGTTGTGTATCTTGACGGTGCTTGACCAAACGTTTGATATATGTTTGTAATACATGTGTTCATTGGCAGAAAAATACTTTAGATTGAGGCATTACTTTTTATAAGCAATAGTAAAATCATTCTATACTCTCGTATATTCTAAAAAATGCCCATTGGCATTTTTTTTTCACACTTCATGTTACTGGAACATTTAGTTATCATAATCCTATGTTTTGATCTATGCAGATCTAACTCACTCAGAAAATTTCAAGTTCTTGCCTTGTATTACAAAAAATTAACGGAACTATTCCAAATTCCGTCATTTCTCTATTACAAGATCTTATTTATACCAATATTTCAAGATTGCATTT
Source organism: Backusella psychrophila (assembly GCA_024139485.1). Classification (NCBI taxonomy): domain Eukaryota; kingdom Fungi; phylum Mucoromycota; class Mucoromycetes; order Mucorales; family Backusellaceae; genus Backusella; species Backusella psychrophila. The sequence goes on along the minus strand of VCJK01001217.1, from coordinate 46,843 downwards.
CATTTATTAAGTTAAGAAAACACATTACTGTTCATTAAATATGTGGTTTAATAAAAAGTACAGTGTTATAATTTAGGCTATGTACTCAAAATCAAATGTCTTTGACTGTACTTGAAGGCAAGTAGTTGCTTTTTGGGAATAGTGTTTTAAGATTAAAAATCTCTCCTTTTTATCACTCGTTGAAGCTTTACCTTTTCAAAATTTTCCTTGTATAAATATCTGTGTTTACTCAGTGCATAAACAATCATTAAACATGATTAAGAATAACTATTTACATTTTTAGTTTTCTTATTATATTTCTGAAAAAAATTAATATATTTTATGTTATGCGCTACATGTTATTTTTCATTAGTATTAATGTTAACTCTGAATTGCTTATGCCTCATAAACTCCTTTTCATCCAATAGCACCAAGCTTCAAAGCATTGTGATTTTATTCCATTTTTTGTGTTACAGTCCATGCATCAAGAGGATCTGATAGTAATGCGTTACCCAGGAAACTTAGATGGTAGTACAAATTAATGAAGTTTAAGTAGCTAAAATCTTTATGGTGAGAACTCACGGACCAAAAAGTTATACAATGAGTACAGTGAAACTATTTTGTGATTTATTTGAATATAATTGGAGTTAAGTGTCTGGGTATGTTTGAATCCAACGTAAAAAAACATTTGAACTATGCCTTCAACAGTTGGCACACTTTATTCATGGTGGATGTTCTTTCAGCTAACAAAATGGCCCTACTATTTTTCCAGAGTACACCATGTAACGTTTTACTATTTTTTAAATTGTATATAAAGCGATCTAATAAAACAAAATTCTCTTCTTAAAAATCAACAACACCCACACATAGTCATTTAACTACACCACATTTAGTGTTAAATATCCACACATTCTTTTAGTACTAGGATGGTTCATATCAACTCGGCCATTGTCTTATCCCTCTCTTTAATTGGTAGCGCATTTGCCACTTCAGTAGCATCTATTGATGATTGTCCCAGTTTGACTCCTCGTAAGACACCTGCTAAAGATGTCAATGATTTACGAATTGACGATTTTGGAATAATTGCCGGTCTTGGTGATAGGTAACTAATGATGCTTTGGATACTCATAACAATGAATCTAATATTGAGTTAGTATTATGGCAGGTTTTGCAATGATGGGCGTTGACTACAATATCACTGGTATTTTAAACACTTCTACCGCAACTGAATTCCGTGGTAACAGTTACGCTGTTGGTGCCGACTCTGGCGCTGTCACAATTCCTAATTTTGCTAAAAAATACAATCCTCTTATTAGAGGTGGATCTGTCCTGAGTCATGAAGGTACTGCAAGATATTTGAATAATGATTCTAAATAACCTATTGTGTTGATAATTGTTTTTAATACTACTATAAATATAGCATCTTTATGTTATGGTGCATTGTGTGGCTTCCCATTGACTGCCTGTTTGTATTTTAAGCCATGCCTAATAGCCAAGAGAATAAGGTCTTACTAATGTTTTTTCTTTTTTAGATCGTCCCCAGAGAGACAATCTTAATGGTGCCCAAAGCGGTTCTTTAGCCATGAATCTTGACTTACAGCTTGATTATCTTATCCATCGTGAGTATTTATATCTTATTGTAAAAATACGCTTACAATCTCTTAATTTAAATATTTACTATTTTTTTTTTTACTTTACAAAAAGGCATGAAGAATTTTGGTGCTGGAACTAACTTTGAAGATGATTGGAAATTGATTACTATCCAAATCGGAAGTAAGTATAAGTCAATTCCCATATTAATTTTAAATTTAATGTAACCTTTGATCCTAGGTAATGATCAGTGTGCTTCTTGTGGTGGTATTTTTGATGACGATGTCACTCCTCAGAAATATGGTGAATATGTCGAGGCTGCTATTGAGCGCATCAAGCAGGAAATTCCCAAGACTTACGTTAGTTTGTGTAAGACATTGTTTATTATGTAAATGATTTCAGTGTATACTTAATTTTCCTCTTTCAAATCACTAGTTGGCACATTTAAGGTTTCTCAAGTCAAACCTTTGACTGATGGTAGAAATGATTACTGTGAACTTCTTAATGGTAATGTGAACGAATTCGAATGTTCATGCTTCAGTTCTAAGGAGAACATGGCTAAGATGGACAGTTACTCTGATGGTAAGGAATGCCGGTAACAAGAAAAATTGCAGTATCCTAACTAAATACATTTAAATAGGCTACAACAAGCAACTTCAGGCCATTGCAAACAAGTACAAAGGATCTAACAATGGAACATTCGCTGTCATGTATAGCCCAGCAAACATTGACATTTTATCTTTCCCTATTGATGCTTTAAGGTATGTTATCTTTAAAGCTATATACTTAAGCAAGTCATATTGTGCTAATATCACTTTTTAGCAATGTTGATTGTTTCCACCCTAGCTTGAAAGGACATCAGTATATTGCCAAGGTATTTTTAGACAAAGTCAAATAGCCTAGCGTTAAAATGATACTAATATAAAATTATAGTCCTTATGGAACCAACTTTTCCTTAAGGGTCCTGACAAGCCATCAGTTTATACCTTTGATAAAGATCTTAAGGTAAAAAAAAGCATTAACTTATATTGAATATCAAACTAATATAGCCTTATACCTCCATTTTAGATCAACTGTCCTACCTCTTCTGACAGACTTCCCACACAATAACTTATTTGCCATGCGCTCTTTTCAAAATTGAAATAATGTACTTTAAGACCTGTAAGCTCTCTGGAAGAGTTTTCATTCTCATTCTTAATTTAATTTTAATTATCTAATATTTATTATATTTTAATAAAAGAAATTTGGCGCCCACTTTGAGTAGGA
>VCJK01001215.1:5957-27248 GCA_024139485.1 Backusella psychrophila | reverse complement strand
TTTTTTTTTTTTTTTTTTTTAAAAAAAAAAAAAAAATTTGACAGGATGGTTATAGTGAAGCGGTTTTTAACAGCAACAGAAAGACTCTCCTCGAAAAAATTGGAGAAATTATTGAAAAGGCATTAGAATCAGAAAATGGCAGATCATATTTTTTAACAATCTCTGGAAGCAAAACCATGGCAATGCTTGCCTCTTTTGAAGCTGGCCGAAAGCTACTCTACAGTATTATATGGACAAAGAAAATCCCGGTCAATATATTCAGCTATAGGTCTTATGGTCAATTTCAAGAAAATGCCCTCACAGTTCTGTTAGAGAAAACAGAATACGATTTCTATAATTTGATGTTCAATCAAATACTGCTAGACTACTACGATAATGGTTATGGAAATCTTTCTGCTTTAATGGATGCTCTTCTCTATCTCCAAAAAGAAAAATTTACTCGTACGTATTTTTAGAATATATTTCATATATTGAGGTGTTTTTTTTTTAACATCTTTATTTTTAGCACAACTTTTGCGTTCAACCAAATTACTTTCTTTTCTTCCTGTAAAAGAGGGATTTGCCCCTATTTTGGATTCCGAGCGTAAAGGCATGCTTTTGATAAAAGGTCTTCAGCAAGAAAATTTGAAAAGAGTTGAATATCTAGATACATTTGCAGTTTTGGAACAACTAGAACGATATGACTACGGTACATGGCATCTACTACCATTTCACTATTTAGTATACCAATTCACCCGTTTTCAGCGCATTGATTCAGTCCAGGATGTGTTAAGGTGGTCAAGAATTGTCTATCATCTGTTCGTTGGAGATAGTAGGAAAGAGTCCAATCTTGCTCAACTGTGTATTGTTCCTCTCCCTTACTTCAACTCGTACAGATCCTTACCAGAAGAAAGACAATCGCTTGAAAAACGAAAAAAGGAAACATATATACAAAAGTTTCACGGCGTTGACTACTACAGTTATAGTCCATTTTCTTTGTTGGCATCAAGTATCTACGATAACAGTATATTTAAACAAGGAGACACTATCATGGAAATGCTTGTAAAGTACAAATGGGAGGAGTTTGTCAGAAACCGCTTTTGGCTTGTTTTGCTCTGTCATGCAGTGTTCTACGTTTCCTATAGTACTGGTGTCTCATTCCCCGAAGAATTATTTGGCTACAAGCCCGGGACCCAAATGACACATCCTTCCCATATTTTGGCAGTCGTCATCATGTTTATATCCGGATTCATTCTATTGGTACAAGAATGCAGACAATTCACTCTGAATAAATTGGAATATTTCAGGTCTTTTTACAACTATGTTGATTTAGCAGCATTTGTTCTTCCTGCGGCAACGTTTGCACTGCTGTTGACCAGAGATTCGGAATCCAATGTTCTTGTAAGTTGAATGTACAACATATATGACAGTAAAAATATTAAACTCTCCTTTTTTTAATGTACTTTTAGTATTCCGTAAGTTCAGTCACAACGCTTATGTTGTGGGGACATGGAATTTTACGCCTAAGAGTATTTCGTCCAGTCGTGAGTATTTATATTTAAAGAAATATAATACAAACTTATCTAATACTAATCACTATTACCGTCGTTTTTCTCAGGGTAATTTATTGGAAATTATTATTCAACTGGTAAGCAAGATCTTCCCTATCATCATCATTATGATTTTGATAGTGATGGGCTTTACAAATGCCTTTGTTGTCTTGCTTCGACGCCAGGAGGACATATTCTTTCAAGATCAGTTTAATGGTAGTTTAATCACGGATTCAGCTATGGATATGGGAAACGATAGCCAGCAAAACATGTTTAAAGATGTGTTCTATGCTTATTCTACAGTATGGCTATTTGTTTTTGGCTATTTCGACCCTATGTTTAGCGGAAATGTTGGAAATTATGTCATGTCAATTATCCTGGTCATTATCTTTTCATTCATCGTTGTTCTTATTCTATTCAATGTGATTATGTAAAGTATTCATGTATAATATTAAATATGTACTCTCTTTGCTTATTTTACTTTTTATAGTGCTTTGATGTCGGGAACAATCGAAGAAATCAGAAAAAAAGGAAATAAGATTTGGTAAGAATATACAGTTTTCAATAATTGAAATTTATCATTAAACATTTGTTTTTTAAATAGGATTGCTCACTTTGCCGGTAAATTCACATACACATACAATTGTTTAATTCATTCGCTTACTTATTCTTTTATTACATACAACAAAATTAGCCGTTGTTTCTGAAATAGAACTTCTTTGGGGAACCAATTCAACAAGATTTAACAAGAGAAATAACCCAACGCATGTTTACTATAATGCAAACATCGAAACTGTCAGGAATCATCATGAAAGTATTGTTAAAAAGACCAATGAGTTGAAAAAAAAAGTAAATGGTAAAGTATTTTTTTTCTATTGGGCATGTAATTCAGTTGTCTAACTTTTTATAAATTAGAAAATTTTAAATCCACAGAAAGTAACTTGCGCTGAAAATAAAATAACACCAGAAGTCGCTATAATGACTTTTGTTTGCTGATTAAAAATAAATTGCACATGAACATTTTTTTTTTACTGCGATCTCCAAGTGAATATGAGCACTATATCACTTTATCACTTTATTTCCTATCAAAGTTTTTAACATCTCACTCGCTACGTATTTCTTATGATACATACCTGTTTCCACTACAAATAACAATGATATATTGGAATACTCCCAATATCATACTTAAGCTTAACATGAACATAATACCGACCATTGGTTGATAATTATTTTGATACATACACATAACGGCCCGATCTAGAAAAAGCAGAAGCTCACTATAGACAACTTGTTTTTATACTACGATATTATCCTCTTGTGTTGGGATAGGAATTAGCAAGGCTTTATTTACACAACCATTATATTTCAAACTATCTGGTGACAGTTCTGCTGAAGATGATATTGATGGATCCTACTATGTTACTCAAGTAGGCAAGGAGAGTTAGATAGATTACGCCCCATTTGATATCCGCGCACGCTTCTTGTATGTTAGGCAAGGTTGAATAGAAAATTATCGGTGAGACTACGCGATTTGACTCTTCGACAATATATCTTTAGATCTTTTCTTATTCAATATGCACCAGCTAAAATATGATTTACATAATTACTTTAATGTAATTCAGGGCATTAGAGTAAATGTTATTATTGATCATAATATAAAAGCACATAATTCTAGGAGGGTACTAAAGACACTTGATGCAAGTTTCCATTAACGCTTTAATAAAGCCCACATGTACTAAATAAAAACGTATATCCTCAAGACCTTCTTTTTTCGAATGTTTTCAGCATACGCTCTAGCGTTTCAGGGGTACATGCCCGCTTAAATGTTTATGAATGTCTCAGCCCCATCCAGACCCTTTGAAAGTGATTATATCTCCAGTTCCCGTTCATTATCTTTGTTTGGGATTTATTAATAATCCCCTTTTTTCTTCTTATGCAATACACTGATACCATTTAAAGTTTATAGTTTATGCCAAAGCTAATAATAGAAATATAATTTATTAAAAAAAAATGTATGCTTAATTTAAGAAAAAAAAGGTCGATGCAGGGAGTATTGAGTGTATACCTCTCCCGTTATGCCTAAAAAAATTGCAGTGGTTTTGTAAAACGGCAATATACGAGTAAGAAAAAAACGACAGTCATTTACTGTACACTACACTACACTACACTATAAAGATGCTATAGTACACCCAACATCTACTTTCAATAAATAAAAAGCAAATAAATAGGTATAACGGGGCATAATGTTTGACAGGCAGTCGAGAATAAAAGAATAAACGAATGGTTTCCATTTTTATCCTTTCGGGTAGTAGTTCGAATAATTAGATCATTTTTCATTAAATAACAATGCTGATACAGAAAAGGAGTTTTTCTTTTAGGAACCTTGGGTTATTGTCTGTTTTTGTTTAGGTAAAACATATGACAAACTCTATTCACTTTAGGGTTAAACTTGATTAGGAACGGATATACGTTTTATTATTGTCTATTCAGTAGTATTCAAATGGAGTATTTAAGATTTTTGAAAATGAAATTAAAAAGAAGGCGCTGTCTGGAAAAAGTCAGCACAGAAGGAGGTAACCGAAACCTCGGCTAGATCCCCCCCTAAAAGAAAATAATACATGATGAGACTAAAAAATGACATACATGACATATATTTTTGGTGGTGATTATAAAGAAAAAAGAAAAAACTCCAATAATTTACGAGGAACTTCAGAATGTTATTTTTTCCAGCCCATCAAAATATATATAAACAAGTGAACCAGAAACTTATTTACTTACTTACATTGTATTATAAGCATACTTTTTATGGTTGATTAAGAAAAATACTAGATGTTGTTTTAATAAAAAGCGAAAACATTGGTGCGATTGCTTGCATTGCTTCATCGACTGTAGATCTCGATAGAAGAATTTTATTACTAGCAGATTGATCTTACTGCTCAACAACACCGAAATTCAAAACACGACAGTGCCTTTTTGTGTCGTGTCTGATGATGCAGCACATCGAATTAAACTTTTTTTATATGTTAATCAATTGTTATCATGATGTTAAGACCTCACATTCTTGGGTAAAGAAAAAGGTTGTATATAAATATTTTGAGTAAATGCCTACCCCAACATAAAAACTTTTGTACGTTCTTGTATCTTATGTTCCCACACAATCATAGCTAACTGTTACATGCGATGTCAATGGAAAAAAGTCTATTGTTTACATTCTAATCAAATAAAGTTTAGAGCGACGTGGCACAAAAAAAGGCCAAGTTAAACCTTCCTGTCTCATTCATTTTATCAAAAGGAGAAATTTATTATTCCCATTTTCGAACTTGACTGTTTCGCCATCCTTATCTTTTTATTTAATATGAAAAAAAAAGACGTGTGTATATATATTAGTCTAATAAATATTATCTTCATGTTGTAAAAGACAACGAATAATGACATATTTTGAAGATCAGTAATTTTTGTAGCTCAGAATAACAGCTGAATAATGTTATTAAAGAAGTTTCCAAAGGTTAAATGGTGGGGTCAAGTGATTATAATCATCATGTCTAAAAAATAAACGTCAATTACCAAACAATGGTATACATTACCGAATCTCAGATTTTTTTAATATACTTTGAAAACTTCATTGAAACACGAGGATAAACATATTCCAATGACCTATTGCTTTTGAATGGTACAAAAAATGTATTGGTGTGTTTTATCTGATGGCACCAAGAAACTGAGATCCTTTTTTCGATCCGATTTAATTTGAAAAGCTAGCATGGCAAAAAGCCCATGTTTTAAAAAAAAAAACTGCGATATCTAAAATGGGGAAATTACCTTTTCAGTACAAAATCTTATAGGTTCCTTCTTCTAACAAAATAACGTGGAGAAGAACTTGCGTGGAAAGTGACATCATTTTTTTTTGTTACCATCTTTTTGTAAAACCATTCTAATATAAAATAGGTAAAAGAATAGACTTCTCAAGTGCCTGGGATTTCCATACAAGAACAAGAGACATATTTACTTTTTTTTATTTTAAATTCCAGGCCGTTAGTAGCAAAATTTCTTTGTTTACCAATAGATTGATTTTCCATGCACGTGTGCTTTTGCAGAAAAAAACAAATCAAGTTAGAAAGTATGCGTTTTTTTTTCTGGTGTGGGAGATAAAAGATATGGAGGTTTTTAATAAAATAGACTCCTTTTCGTGCTAGCAATAGCACCAGTACATTATGACGATCTATGCATTTAACATTACTGATATTGTAGGACATTATGTTATAATCAACATAGATATAGCGGGGTTTGATTTTATGTTACTTAAACATAGGATATTAAATCACTCTTGAAGAATTTTTTTTTTAAAATTAGACTCTCGCTCTGTTTATGGTAACAATGTGTGGCAATACAAGCGATAGACTGCAGCGAGCGAACAAATCGCTGATGCATCTGACGTTACTTGGTTATCACGCTTTTATCATTGCACCAAAAAAGCTGTTGTTATCCTAATCAGCAGGACTTTTTTTTTCTTGTGTATTGTCATGATTTAAAACAAATCAGTGTCCACCCTTTCAATAAAGAAAACAATATATATATATATATATAAAGAAATATGACTGACATAAACAAAAGTTTGACAGATGAAGTGTCCCCATGATAAGTAGATTTAAATAGATTAAATTATCAGCTGCTTAGTTTAAGATATGACAAGATATGACATTATGAAATGAAAAAAACAAAATGAAAAAAACAAACCAAAACCATCAAGTCAAGAAAATTTGTATTTTCGTTACTAATAGAAGTGATGCAGTTGTTGATTTGTTTTTGTTTTGTTATTTATCGAAATAAAAAAAAAAGGGTTTCTGTATAAACATTTGCACTCAAAACTACAAACAAAGATTTTCCTGGATTTAATCCTGAAACTTTAAAGTGACAAGATCTGATTTGATATGCCATCATGTAGATGTAACATCATTGCGCTTGCCAAAAGTCCAGACTCTGGATGCACTACCAATGGGGACAAAAAGTCATTTGTGCTTGAAATTTTTAGGGAGCAAAAAAAAAAAGTATAATGGCTTTTGGTTGGGGGGGAGGTAGGATAATCTTTTTAGAAGCCCACTATGCCATCCACTTTACTTTTTAAGTATAACTGAGGGAAAACTCGTTTAAAAAAGGATATGAAGGAGTAAAAATAAAAAAAGAGTGAGAGACTTATCCGGAGAATCGGCTGAATAGTTTTGAGTATGTGGAAAGAGGGCGTCTCGGGGTAGTTAATATAAAAGTTAGACACTTTTTACGGAATTGAAATTTGGTCTGCGATAGCTTTTCTAATTTTAATATCTACAAATAAAAAAGGTTGACTTTCTCGAGCTGAAAATAAAATAGCCAAGACGTGACTATTTCCATTCTTGAATTACACTTTTTTTTCTTCTTCTTAATGGGTGACGTTAGTTTCTAGTGGCATCATCAGATCACTACATTTGGCTAAGTGAGAGAAAATAAAATAAATATGTGCAGTGAAGAAGGAGGGAAAGAGAGGGGGATGAAAAAAGAGAGAGAGAGAAAAGAAAAAGAGTAATAAAAGTAATATATGCAAGGTAATAAGAGAAATTGATATCAAGGTGATTTGCAAAAAAAAAAGCTACAAATATTGACAGTTTAAATACCATTATAGAACTTGACTTGAGTCTATCTGAACAAAAATGAAGAAGAAAAAAAATGACAAAGAAAAGTAAGCATTATTACCCAAAAATAAAAATTGTCTGCAAATGAACAACCAAGGATTTTATCGCTTGCGTCCGCGCGCACTCTTTTTTTATCTAAAACGGGCTTTTCTGTACGATCTGAGGTATAATACAACACATAGGTCGCATGACACTATTCTCATTATATTCAGTTTGTAAGACTTTATCGTGGAACCAACTCGCTTTTAAAAAAAATTACACTTGAGTATGTTTCTTTAATTTCAAATTTTGTGCAATCATAATTTCATAATATCAAATAGTGATAATATTGAAAAATATCAAACTCAAGTTTTGTAAGCAGCTTTACCAATCAGATCTACACATCTCATGTATATATATTTTTTCTCTTCTTTTTTATTTTTTATTGATGATACAAAGTATCACTCCAATAAGATACTTCTCTAATCTCAAAATTCGGATTCTTTTTTTAAAACTTCCATAGTTGTCTGAATGGTAGATGCATGGGTATTGCATGTGTAACTTTATCAATCTGTCATAGACTATTGCCGCGTAATCGTGTAATGTTTACTATGAAAACAATGGCTAATACCCCCAAAGGATTATTTTTTGTTATAAATTAATAAATACGGTAGTGGTCATTGACAGATCATTTTCGTCATCAATTTTATATTACTATTTTGAAAGTCAATAAAAAACATAGTGTATATTTCTCTCTCTCTCCCCCTTGATTTCTCTCCCATTTTACCCCTGAGTTACATGTCTCATGATAATCTTCTTTATTTATCAAATCGCCTCTCTCTCTCTCTCTCTCTTTGTGTGTGCGTGTGCTTTTTTTTTCTATGGGTAAAAAAACAAGTCGCTAAAGTCAGTTATAGCCATCGAGATTTTTGCTGATTGAAAACGATGTTGACGACTCTATTGTACCTTCTCAAATAGAAACTCCCCCCCATCTCTTCCACCGCTGAAACGGAACACGTTTAACCTTCAGGTGTTGTACAGGGCTTAACAGCAGCAATTGTTATTAGCATTGTTATTATTGTTATTATTATTTAGTATTTAAAAATAAAAATAAAAAGTAATCGATCGAGCATAAAATAAGTTATCAGATGCCTCAAGGCATACCGACATATATATACTACACTAACCTCTTTTTATCTTATTTTTATTTATTTTAGAAACAAGAAAAAAAAACGCCATTTTGGCATTAACCTGACAGTCATTTTCAACAATGAAATCAAGATAGTCTTGGTGATGAAAGTAAAAAATAAATAAAAAAGAGGCCATGTTATTCAGTTACTCCGCTTAGATTTGCTAACGTAGAGAAAAAAAGGCTTTCCTAGAAACCCTCAACAGGATTTTATGTAATGCGCTGTCATGTATGTATGCTCTTTGAAGAGCTTTGATAATAATGGGCATGGACCATCTCTTCATTTATAAAGGTTATTACTTCATTTTGTTTTAGATCGATTATTTTGTTTAGCTATTTCTGTATAATGAGCTCACTCATTTTCCTATTGCTCAAATCAAATGTATGGTTTGTCGCTTTTTTTTTAATAGTTTTCTAGAAAATCTGAAACTTAAATTATTATTATTCATTTGATATTTTTTTATAGAGATGTTTTGAGTGTGTTTCCTCCTCCATCTCCCTCGCCTTTTAAGTTTTATTTTATTTTAAATAAAGTCCAGTTTATAGCAAGAAGAAAACAGTGTTTATCTTTAGTTCATCAATCAAGGAGAAGTAATTTTTTTTATTGACATCTTGTTCTAGGTTTTCCAAAACGGGAATGTGATTATATGATTATTATTGATAAACCTAAATGATTAAGAAATTTCGGTCCAGTGCCTATTACTTATTTTAATAAAGCACCGCAATACGCTGTTGATCACCAAATAAATAAAACCACCAATTTTTGATTTTGTAAGTTACACAAAAAGTAGATCGAGTTACAACTGTTCCCCCCTTTCTCTTGTGTCCCCCAAAAAAATTTATAAAAAAATAATATAAAAAGAACCGCTTTTTTCCAAATGAAAAAAATAGTTTATTTATTTTTTCAAATTTTATACTTTCTTTTTATATAATACCACTATTACTACTATTACCTCCACCATTCAACAAATATGCCCTCTGAGAAATTTAGAATTACTACGAATGGGCAGTCGTTAAGAAATCCGAATAACGGTTTTTTTGGTGGGTTTCGCTTCCCTACCTAAAATATAATAAACAGTTGATGTTGACAAATATGAATTTTTTCCTTTTTTTTTATATTTTTATTATATAATAAATGATAAAATAGATATCACCCTTTCAGCTAATATGACACTCGATACAAGCGACGTTTCAGCCAATAATGACAGACGCTCCGCTCATAACGCTTTGGAACGACAAAGACGTGAACACCTCAATAACAAATTTCAACAACTCGCCCTCGCCCTCCCCTCCCTCCAAAGCGTACGAAGACCAAGTAAGACAATGATTGTTGCAAAGTCCCTCGAATTTGGTAAGACCTTCTTTTTCATTTCTGGCCCAATTAATGAGTTTGAAAAAAATTACCCTGCTAACCTTTATTTAAAAAAAAATTTCTCAGTTTCATCGAGTCTCCAACGAGAAAGTAAATTCATCAGCGAAATTCAAATACTTCGTAAAGAAAATGCAAAATTGCGTAAACAAGCTGGACTTTCATCCTCCAGCTTAAAGAATAAGAGCGACGCTAAAAATAGCGAAAAAGAAGAAAAAGACGAGAAGAAGAAAGAAAGAGAAACCTCACTCAAAAGAAAAGCAAGTTCTGAATCTCAGTTATCTCCACCGCCTACGCCAGAAACTCGCCGCATTGAAAATAAAAGAAGTCGTATCTCTGAAGCAGATGAAGAAGACGACAACGACGACGATGAAGACGACGATTCTTCTGACGATGATGACGATGATGACGATAACGAAGAAGAAGACGACGAAGAAGAAGAAGAAGAGGAAACAGAAAATTATAGAACCGCGCCTCAGCAAAAAAGAATGCTACAGGAGCACAAATCACCAAAACTTGAACCTGTCCCTGAGCCTACCCTCTCCACTGTTTCAACTGTTTCATCCATCACAGCACCAGTAACAGCAACAACACAACAAAGTGAGCACATTGTTGCTTCTGCCCCCACTCACATCGTTGATTCTCAGCAATGGACCACCTTTGATCCTAGTCTGTGCCAATCTATTGATGACTTGATACCACTCACAAACGATGTATACACTGATGCATATGCATCATCTAATAATGATCTGTTGTTTATGCCACCCAACTGCGGCACTACAAACGATGTGTACGATAACTGTGATCCTTTGGCCATGCAGACACCTGTTCCAGATTCATACAATAATATGGTTGACCCCACATTATTTAACCCATATTATTTCCAACAGGAACCCAATGCTTGTAAGTTTTGAATCATAACAAAAAAAAAGCCATCTTTGACTAACTTTAAAAAAAAACGTAGTGAATTACACCTTTGATCAAAAAAACCCTAATTTCTTTATGTCTTAAATACCAACAACTCCTCTCCTCTCCTCACTCTATCTATATTCTATTTACCTATACCCAGAGATTATTCTCTAAATGAAGTGTCTTTAACAGTACAGGAATACAGTTAGACATTCATATTCCATTCCTTTACCCATTTGTTTTTTTTTGTTATCTCCGTCCTTTTCTATATTTTTTTTTGTACATAAAGTATTCAATTGTTGCAGCAGCCTATATTTATATTTTCTCTTTTCTCAGAACACCACATCTGCCTAATAAAACAAACCATGTCTTACTATTATAATAAAATACACAACCCAAGCTATGTTCCAGAATTTTCTCTTTATTACTTTTTTGTTAAAATATGACGTTTTTTAAAAATGGGGTTTTTTGATTGATTGACATCAAATTAGAGATATATACAAAAAAGATACTTGTTACAGAAAATGTATATGATATTCTTCTTCTCATGATGAGAAATGTATCATCGCGTTTACTTTTACACACTGTACCACTTATCTGAAGTGCAATAAATAAGATATAACGGATATGTAAAAAAAGGAAATTTTCTTTAAAAAAATAGCGTTTTTTGCTGTTTGTTTCACAAGTTTAAACATTTCCAAAAACTCCCATGGCAGCCATCACATTGTTCCTATACTTTTACGGACCGCCACCATAAGCTTAGCAAGTTTTCAAAATCGAAAAAACAATAGTAAACTGTGATCCTCAGGTCTTAAACTTTTTCTTTCTCCCCCACCCCCATTTTTTTTTTTACCCTGTCCAACTTTGTTGAAAAAAAAAAAACTTTATTTTCCGTTTCAAGTTGGTGCGACTCGTTTATAAACACAGTTGCTGTTAATAAAAAAAAAGATTCGGAAATTTAATTTGATGATTGTACCTTTTTTCATCATATACTTTACCCATAAAAATAATAGATGGTCTATTTATTTTGCTTTATTTGTGATGTTTATTTCAGTATCATTGTGCTTATAGAAAAGTTTGTTATTGCGTTTTTTTTTTTTTTACAAGAACCTTCTTGATCTAGTACATACATCGTCATTGAGCTTTTTCGGGACGTGTTTTGTAAACAACTTTGTTGTTTTGTTGGCTTGCAGATGATTAAAAAAAGTATAATCCATGAATCGTCAATGAAGAAGGCGTTAGCAAGGTTGGCTTACTTGCATTACAGTATGCAACTCAGCCTAATTTATTTATTTTCTACGTCAAAGAGGAACGCTAACAAGTTCTTCACACACATATTATGAAGGATAAATTATTACTCTGTGTTAATATTTCGAGACATGTAATAGATTTTCTATATTCATTTCACCGAATTTTAAAATTTCTATCTTTATAAAATAGCATTTCTTTCCATATAGAATGATTTATGAGGGGTTTTTTGCGAATGATATCATGCTTAGGAGAACAGATGACAAATAATATCTCTTCTCTCCTTTTACGTTACTTTTCAAAGAAAAGAAACACTCTCTAATGGCATAATTGAAAATATGTAAAACAGCAAAACGTGAGCTAAAAATAAAAAAAAGCCTGCTAGAATATTCTTATTGCATATTTCATACTATCCTATTTGATAGAATGACAAAACGCTTCCTTTTTTACTATTATATTTTTTTTATATATGGATGATGGAAGGAATAAAATCAGCATGAATGACATCGTGACCAATAACAACAACAATTAACATACGTATTCTCTCTTTTTTATATGTATATGATTATTATTTGATAATGCACCATTTTACGGCTAAACCCAAGTATGGTGTTACTTTATGATTTTAATATGAAGGAGGGCATGGTGTGGGAAGCTAAACTCACATTCCGCTTTCCTCTTTTACAATGACTGAAGAGGGGGAGCATTTGAAGCATAGTGACTCAATAAAACAAACTCAAAAGCGAAATAAAATAGAAATGACGATGTGGGGGAGATCCCAAGAATTGGAACTATTAACCAAGCTTAATCTGTGCTAATCTGCAATCACAGTGTCACAACAATAATAACGTCAAAGCTCTTTCCTTTTTCAAGCAAATCATCAGGTTCCCCCCTCTACCAAATGCTCTCAAAAAATTCAAGACAGCAAAAAAGTCATCTTGAAAGTTTCTTTTAAAGAAATTGTTGATATTTCCGTGGCATTTTTTACTTTATTTTATTAAAAAAACTCTGCTTTTTCCAGTTTTGTGGATGTGTTTCATGGAAAAATACATATCATCGCTTTCCCTTCGATTATATAAGAGTCAATTAGACGCTCTACCATTTTTAAAATAATGTCCGTGAAAGGACAACTTTTTCTGTAAAATAAGAAGCTAGTGTTTAGTTTACTACAGAATTTTTTTAATTGACATGTTTATATAAAACATATGGCACTTTTTTTTTCCACGTTATTCATTAAATTCACAATATTTTTTTTTATAGCACACAGAGAGATATCTTGGTATAAGATATTTAAAGATATAAAATCATATTTAGAAATTCGATTATATATATTTATTTTTCATTAAAGAGATAATATTTGATCTTTCCCAATAGTCATAGTTGGATCGTGCTTTGTATAACCGAGCTTAAATAATTTTCTATTCAGACAAGTGGAGATAAACCAATTCAATTGCTTGTAGATGGTGGAACTACTCAAATTGCTGTTACTCAAGTTTAGATAAATATAATAAATTGTGTTAATATACTAAAGACCGATTAGCAAATATTGCCTTGTAAGGAATGCCCTTCCACCCCCGCTTCATTCCACTTATTGGATAATTTTTGAAATGAATTATTCAATTGGGGGAAATATATATAAGAAGAAAAGGACTTCTAAAGTGGATATATGATTGATCAAATTAAAAGGAAAGTCAAGAGAAGAGGAGATGAATTTATTTTTTCCATATATATTTAAACATATAAATTAATTGCATAAGCCATTCCTACGTACAAACGATGATGATTGGGTGCTGGGATTTGTTACTCATACAACACAGAAATGGAGAAGAATAAGAATATAAGTTTCTATCTTCTGTGTATAAATCAAGTTAAAAGAGGGGGGAGGTGCACAGCTTTGAAATTCCGCATAGTGGGTTGCTTTATTCGTTTTTCCGTCCTGGTCGAACCCAAGAAGGTTCACCACTATCGAGGT
Organism: Backusella psychrophila; assembly: GCA_024139485.1. Classification (NCBI taxonomy): domain Eukaryota; kingdom Fungi; phylum Mucoromycota; class Mucoromycetes; order Mucorales; family Backusellaceae; genus Backusella; species Backusella psychrophila. Next base: position 13,393 of record VCJK01001215.1, on the reverse strand, counting down.
TTTTTTTGTCGATCTCGAAGAAAAAAAAGTGATATCTTGTCCGTTCACCCTACTTGTATTCTATTTTGGGTTATCTACTTTTTTTAATATTGATTAGCATGGTAAATTAGAATTAGAACTCACTCCTTACACAACTTGTTACTTTATCCATTGTATTCATCTTATTATAAAATGTTTTTTTTTTCCTTCTCTTTAATAAACGTTGATCAGTGAGGAGAAAATGAGAGGAGTATAATGGAAACAAGTTTTTGATGGAGTTTTTTTAGCCCATCAGAGAGCGAGAAATAAAAAGCCCTTTTTTTTTTCTGTACAACATGTATTTGTTCATTTTGACGACTAAGTCCGCGACTTTTTTTTTTTTGTTCTTTTTCTACTTTATCCTGAGAGGGCGTCTTTGTTTGTTGTTTTCACTCTTCTGTATATGCAAGTAATGTATGTGAATGGTATACACACACATTCTTAGTGTTCAATATTTACATTATGCTGTGTAAAGTATTTACGCGTATATGTGCGTCTAGCTTGAACCACGCTTTGATTTGAAAATGCTCTTTTCTTCTCTCTTTTTACTGTTAAATAATTTGATAATTTGGGTTATGTCATTCCAAATGCAAATGTTGCACAAGAAACACAAATTAGCCTATCCTGTGGCAGAAATAACCAGATTTAATTTCGAGTTATGTTTACTTGTGACCTACCAAAAAAAAACCAAGATATTCTGGCCGTGCGCATTTCAAGAATTCCATTTAAAGTAATGTTATTATAATTGTGGATTGCAGAAAATAATTCTTCATTTTCTATTGTTACATTTTAAACACTTTTATTTTTTGATGGCTCTTTTTTTTAGTATTGCTATTGAAATGGAACCTATACTCAAAGCCAAGGCGTTATGAGTTTCCCTTTTTATCTTTATTTATTATTGTTACTATTTTTTAATTTGATGATATCAATGTAGACACAGATCGACAACTCGTATTCACCAGACAAAAACAAACACTGACTGTGTTTAAAATAAGCTTTTGGCCAATGAGTGTGAAAATGGAAAGGGGGCTAAAGTCATCTGAAAACGGTAAAAAGTTAGTCCTTCCCTCTCTCCTTTAAATCATGGTAGGTAATTCAAATGGTGTGTGTGTGCGTGTGTGTGTGAATGAGAAGAGAAGAGAAGAGAAGGAATAGATGAATAGATGGATGGATAGATAGTTAGTTAGATGGACGGATGGATAGATAGATAGATGGAACCGATGGATGGATGGGGTCTTATAGCAGTAGTGCCACCACACACGTTAGCGTTATTCAAAAAGAAGTCTTGTGTTTATTAAAAAAAAAGTATCTTCTAAAACACTAGGTCAATATTCCCAAGACCCGTAACACCTACTGCAAGGGTTCCAAGTGCAGAAAACACACTCCTCACAAGGTTACCCAATACAAGTCTGGTAAGGCTTCCTTGTTTGCTCAGGGTAAGAGACGTTATGACCGTAAGCAGTCTGGTTATGGTGGTCAGACCAAGCCCGTTTTCCACAAGAAGGCTAAGACTACCAAGAAGATTGTTCTCCGTCTCGAATGCACTGGTATGTTATAGATAAATGGGTTAATGAGGAAACAGTCAACTTATTTCATTTTTACACTAGTCTGCAAGTACAAGATGCAACTCGGTATCAAGAGATGCAAGCACTTCGAATTGGGTGGTGACAAGAAGACCAAGGGTGCTGCTCTTGTTTTCTAAATGTTTTATTTTTCCATCAATAAAATACGACAGAAATGGGCTAAACACCTCACAACCAAATTGGAATTTGTTTTGTTTTTGAGTGCTTATGAATTTCATCATGATGAACGTAATGACGAGATTTCAAACGTGGAATTTACTACAAAAGAATGGAATTTTCGAAATGAATGGACGGGATTCTGTTTTTGTTATTGTTTTTCAGTAATATGGCAGCAACAAGGACGGGGATAGAGTTAATTAAGAATTAAGCTAAAGGATATAGAATTACCCAGACTATACTTTTAGTATCTTTTAATTATGTAATTGTGCTTATATCAATGACATAATATGTGTAGAAACCTCGACGTATTTTTATAAACATTTATGCAAGTTAGATAAAGATGGACGTATTCAGCATTGCAGTTGTGAAAATTTGTTCGACGCGTCATATAGCATCGAATGTATAAAAAAAAAAAGATAACACCATTGTGCAGTTCCCAAGGTCAGTGCCTTCTCCTTTTCGAGTCAAGTGATAGTTGAATTACATTTACCAAGTTTCTTATTTGTACAAGTTGTGAGAAAAGTTTAAAGTTCTTTGCATTAATCCTAACGAGACTTTTTCGGTAAATTGCTTGAGTTTCTATAAATGTATATTAAGAAGTTTTTCTTGCGACATAAATTCTTATTATATTATGTGTGATAATAACGAAAATCATATCTATTCAACGTCACTTTTGTTCATTATCAAATGAGCTAGTTTCACGGAAATAAGATGGGTACACAACATGGTAACAGTGTTCCATTATAATATTGCTAGGGCAACAACAATCAAATTAGGATAAAACAATAACAAACTGTAATGATAATAAGAGATTATAATGATATCCCTTTCCCTATATAAGATATATTAAATACTATGATGCGTATGCTATCGATTTACTTTCTGTTGTCGCACTGGAAATAGATGGCTGAATGCGCATAACGTTTGGTTTTACAAAAAACACTTTTTTTTTTTGGCTGAAAAAAGGTAATTTTATTGGTAGAACGAAGACTTGTGATTAGTAATGATTGTTATACAATGAGTTTGATTTATTAAGCTTTTTGATACTGTTATCATCATTAATCTATCTGAGAAGTGAGGTCTCCTCATCTCATCTTTGGATCAAGTCCTTTCTCTCTTTCATATTTTGTTATAATAAGAAAAATGGAAAAGGTATCCGCCCATTCTAGGTAAGGTGGTTACTGTATATCTCAGATGACACGCGTACACCCTTATATAGATAGATGTCTATCGAAAATACCTCGGGTAAGTCGACCTTTGCACTCTCAAAAGGTGTTTTGATAAAGTTTTACTATTTACTTAATCAAGCCATATGATTATTGACAAGTTATGAGAACAGATATTGTATATATATGACTATATTAAACCTATAAGGATAGTCTAGAGTAAAGACGGATAGGAGAGCGAGAGAGTGTGTATACACTCTGTGTCTTCATATCATTATGTGTGACATTTTATAATATAAAAATAGACGCATTTTGCGACTACTGGTTATCGATTTTTTTTTTACAATTGTCGACAAAACAAATAGGAATTCTATTTGCAACAAGACAGATGACAACTAAAACCTATTTTATGAGAAAATTGACATGGATAAATAAAATAAAAAATAAAATGGCTGCTGTGAATATTCACATGGTGGTGGTATTTTTGGAATGATTTTCATGAGCATTTAATAAATTTTAATATTTCGATGGATACACATGTTTATAGCATATATTTATAGAGATAGATGAATTGAAATATATATAAAACGATGGCTCTGTATATTTGCCAGATGACAATATACACTTTCCCATTACTTTAATAAATAAAACCGTGATAGTAAATGTATACATTGGAAAGAGAGTGAGAAATATGTAAGCAATAATCCTTTATTACTTATGTCAAAACTTTATATACATATAAACTCTTTTTTTTTTATTATGATAGTTATTAACACCGATCAATTAAAATATATAAATGATTATATAATCTGGCTGATAATAAAAACGCCAAAAAGGGGGAAGACAAAGTTTATTTTTACACTTTTGTACTCGAAATATACATCTTTAAAGGATAAGGGAAAAAACATACAACAGGTTTGATCACTTTACCTCACTTTTCTAATTTGATACATTATTGAATAGTTTCAGTTTTATATAGCAACAACAAATAAACAAGTAGGGTTAAGTGTATTATTCTGTTCACGTTAAAAATAGTATTAAAAAAATGATGGTCAATATGTCCTTATGAAGCAACATTGGTTATTTTTAATGGATCTACAAAAGCAAACCCGGAATATTATCGATTTCCGAGAGTAGACTCTTTTCCGCATTTCGCCTTTGATAAAAACGGATATATTAAAATGAAGCTGAAAAAAGAACGCCCTTTTTTTAAGTGGTTTTTATTTTTTGGGAAAAAGGGGGAAAATGTGTCCTCCCCCCCCCCAAACTCTATAAATTCTCACGAAAGAAAAAAAAGTTTATTTTGGAAAATGATGTTCATTTAATCACATTGAATCAAGTAAAAATTTTAAAATCACATTAATTACAAAATGCTTATCAGACATATTTGTTAGTAAAAGTGAATCGACTATTTAAGGAACCCTTTTTCTTTTTTATATATTATTAAATGCCCATTTGAAAAGACTACTGATGTTTGATGGTGCTTAGATTCAAATTATCGACTAGAAGATTATGCGTTAAAAAAGTCATATCAAGGAAAGGTGCTATACTCTCGATTTATTTCTGAAAGGAAACTAGTATTTTTATCACTGTCTTTCGTAAAAATTCACTTCCATAAAACTCGAGTCACTGCCACATACTACAATGAATTTTCAAGTCAATGTTGCCTCTTGACAATAAAGGGATTTTCCAAATAGTAGAATTGAATTTCAAATAGAACAAACAGGATGATAATTGTAAAGTTTGCTGTCAATTATAATAATAGCAAATACCACACTCTATTTCAACAATGTATGTATAATCCTGCTCAGCACCCACTCTTTTTGGTATGTGATGGAGGTTGTACCAAGGTGCCCAGTGACTCGACTGTCGTGTTGATTTTTAACCATTTCCCTCTCCACAACGAATAAAAAAATGACCTGTGTCATAATCTAAAATGTATTATATAGAGTCAACGTTTTCCCACCTTTCGTTTCCATTATCTTTTTTTATTTCTTTTTACCAAAACACCTTCACTTATTGCTTTGAAAATGACAACTGTACCTGGGACTTATTTTACTAAAGAACAACTGGAGGTTGCTCGAAAAGGTAATGAATACTTTTATTTTTCACAGTCTCATTCTAATCAAGCTAATTAACTTACTCGTACAGTTGATAAAGTATGGGATGGAGGACACTCTGGTAGTTGCAGAATAAATCATTTTGGATATGTATATAAAAACGAGAAGAAACAATACGACAAAGCATTGGCATGGTTTATAATAGCAGCAAGGGAAAACCATCCAATTTCACAGAATAATATTGGTGTTTTATATAACCATGGACACGGTGTTCCAAAAAACTATCTGTGTGCTTTGAAGTGGTATTTAAAAGCTGCTGAAGGAAATACGACCGAAAAAACTGCTAATCACATTGGCAATTTATTCGAAAATGGTTATGGTGTACCGCTTGATAAATACAAGGCACTGGAATGGTATTGTCACGGAGGGGACAAAGCAAATATAAGCAGATTAAATGGTGAAGGCTACATTCGGTCTTCAACAGACAAAAGTAAGTTTAACCCTATTATTGATTTATTTTATTAATAGCACATAATAGGAAAATCACATTCACAGCTGGCCAAAGAAACAAAAGTCATACTTGAAGCCGAAAAGAGAAAATTAGAGCAGAAGCAACATAAGACTCAAGAAGAAATAGAAACACTCGAGCACATTGACATCGCTTATAAATTAACTAGTGGTAAACATGATGCATGGGAAAGCGTGCCAATATTATTACCAGGACCGTTCACGGAATATTTTAATGAGTTGAAGAAGCAAATCCAAATTTTAAGTCAGGAAAACAGTGCTTTCAAAAATCAAGACGTAGAACTTCAGTCACTGAAACAAGAGAAACAAACCATGGAACAGCTATTGAAAGCAAAAGAAGATACAATCATGTCTTTGAATCGTGAAAATCAAATGTTATTGACAGCAAATCAAAAAAGTCAGCAAGGCGCGAATAAAATGGTAGACACCTTAAAAAATCTGTTGCAGGCCAAAAACAGTGAAATAGAGTTGAACAACTTGAAAATGGAGAACGCTTTGGATAAGGAAAAGGGAAAAAATAAAAAACTGATAAAGGAGATCAAACGATTAAAGCAATATCAACATCAGCATGATCATCAACAGGCTTTTAACTCTCGGGAAACAAGACCTTCAAATTATACCACTGTTCCTCAATCCACTACTTCAAATACTGGTATAAATGAAGATGATCCAAGCAATGATTTCAACTATGATACGGAATGCGGTACTGAAAATAGTAGCAGTGATAACACTTCAAGTGAAGGTGGAGATAATGCAAACGATCTTAATTATGATAGTGATGCTTAAACAATAATGCCATAATAAAAGAGTAATATAAAATATAATTTAAAAACATCTGGTTTAAAAACATGACCATGCAGTTGTAAAAATCGCAAGTCCTAATCGATAGTACTAGTTCAATTGTATAATGTTGCAAAGGAACCAAATGTAGACCCACGAATCACTCGAGAATGGAGTGGATAATAGTTTGTGTTTGTTTGTAGGTAATAATCATTCAGATACAAGACACCATATAAAATTCAGTTGTAGAAGAGACCCCCTACGTTTCGGGGTGCCATAGATAGCAGATCACTTTGCTTTGTGGAATAATGAATACGTTGCCGCCCTGTCCCCCCCCCTTTTTTTTTAGCGAATTTGAGCTAGATATACAGTGGAGCCTGGACTTTAGAAACTAGTAGTAATTTAGAAATGGCTCTCATCTTAAGTAAGATTTCGGCTTGTGATTGACTAAATTTGGTTCGATTCCTATCACCTGTCGATTTTACAGCATCAAAATTTTGGAAACTGGAAACACCATTTCCGATGCGAGCATCTGTTTCTAAAGTCCAGGCTCTACTGTGAATTTATGTCAAAATAAGTCCTAAATTATCCATAGCTCTTTATAGACTGATCATTCCAAGATGACTCAACCAGTTTCTCAATCGTTTTCTATAAGCAAATCTTCCGCAAAAGTAGATTGAAAGCGTTGCTTTATAAAATAGTACTACAACTAAAAAGAAATACTCTGGGTTTTGACTTGCAATTGTCATAACTGCACTACCATTATATTTTATTTAATATTTTATTCCAACTTTATTGTTTAAACATCACTGTCATAATTAAGATCGTTTGCGTAATCTCCATCTTCACTTGAGGTGCCATCACTACTACTATAATTAAGATCGTTCGCGTAATCTCCATCTTCACTTGAGGTGTCATCACTACTACTATTTTCAGTTCCGCATTCCGTATCATAGTTGAAATCATTGTTTGGATCATCTTCATTGGTACCAGTATTTGAAGTAGTTGGTTCAGGAACAGTGGTATAATTTGAAGGTCTTGTTTCCCGAGAGCTACTAGCTTGTTGGTGCTGTTTTAATCGTTTAATCTCCTTTAGCAATTTTTTGATTTTTCCCTTTTCCTTATCCAAAGCGTTCTCCATT